>CANTUT010000567.1:0-5000 GCA_947687605.1 Reutealis trisperma
AGACCCGATAATGATTTTAAATTTAGAAATAGCGAAACTTGTGCTTGTATGGTAGTAACAAGCCCACATGGCAAGTAAAGGAGAAGTTAGCTTTGCATTTTTTTACAATAATCTGTCAAGCTTATGAAAGGCAAATACAGACCTTTGAACTGCTACAATGAGAACCTCATTCACGAATTGAGCCAGCTAATGACTTAGAGGTCCTCCCGAAAAATATTCTCAATAAAAATGAAAGAATGGTTCACTTGGAACGAGTTGAGCAATTTGTGAACTGCTACAATGAGAAGCTCATTCACGAATTGAGCCAGCTAATAATATAGAGCTCCTCCTAAAAAGTAATCTCAGTAAAAATGAAAGAATGGTTCGCTTGGAACGAGTTGAGCAACTTATGCATAAGTCTGTTTCAACCGAAGTGTACATACTGCTCACTTCACTGAAATAGGGGGGCCACTGATGAGGGACAAAATCTACTAGATCAGGCCCAGACCCAATAAGCGGTATAGGACCAGTAAGGCCTAGGTTGTGGAGGAAGTAGTCCATTTTCTTGTTTATAATGAATCCACAACGGACTAGTAAAGGGGCTGACTCCAACATCTTTTCCGAACTGGAGTTGGAATCCTTGTCTAAACCATACCAGGACATGTAATTTATGAATACCTTTAATGAAAAGCCTCAAAGGCAGATTCAACCATATCGTTGTTAACTTACACTCAATAAAACTCTTCACGCAATCTCTTTCAATCCAATTCAATTTAGTTCTTTCATTTAATTAATCCTTGTTTGATCGAGATTCAACTCGATCAAAAAGGAAACATACTCAATAACTACCATTGAATTTAAATGTAAAAGTTTATGAAAAACTCTAAACCAATTAAAGAGATAGAAACTTCAAGTCTTGATGAGTCTTTAATCTTGAATCTCCCCTCTTGCATAACTTTTGAGAACATTAAGTTAAATCTCTAAGGAAAACTATAACTTTTTAGAAGTATGAATTTGATATAGAACTTAAAGAAATTTAATCTGTGTAAAGAAAACTAAAACTTAGGTTCAAAGAGGTCTAAAAGTCCTTAGAAACCTAGGAAATGCAAAGTACAAAAATACCCTTGAAATTGAACGAAACTGCAGGACATAACATCATGGATGAACCGATTCTCGTGCAGCCCTACAAATGTGCACTGCTGTGCATAATCCTCCTTGCATGGCTGTGAAATAATTCCTTCATTTTAGCATTAAAACAAATTCCGGACAGACCTAATTTATTCTGCATAGCCATGTAACCCATCTTTTGCACGGCTGTGCAATGCTTTTAAACTATTTTGCATTTTGTTTCTTCTTTCTTGCTTTCAACTTTTTTTCGATTGAATTTCCAACTTTCGATTTTCTTAAAATTACATAAGAAATCTCAAAAAAATCCTAAGGAAACATAAGACAAACTGTAAAAGTAAAAATTTATAACAAAACATGGAAAAATTAAAACAAAATATATAGAAACACATGCATACTCTTTTCACGTTGTACAGTGAAAAAATGCTAAATGCCAATGGTATGTACAAAAATTTATTATTGTTTATTAGATATTGTTTTCTCGTTTTTTTTTTTTCTTCATGTAGCATGTAGTTAAGTACATTTGTATTTGACATACCTAAAGTAATAAAATACATGTAACTAATACTATATAAATTAATTTTTGAAAAAAATTATTATAAAAATCAATTATTAGACTTATTTTATTCATTTAGAAATTAATATTATAAATTTATAACAAAGTATATTAATTAATACTTTATTTTTAAATTCACAAATAAATTCATTAAACTAATCGAATTAAATTTTTCATTAATTGAACTGTTATTTAATACTCATTCCGTCCAAAAAAGATTGTCCACTTTCTTTTCTCACACAGTTTAAGAAAACGTCATTAATTACTTGTCAACTCATAAATTTTATTATATTTTTCCACTTATATCATTACATATACTCATTTATTACTATCTTTATTATTAATTTTGAGAATACATATCTTTCAATTAATAAAGATAAAATGGACAAATTCTATAACTATTTTTAGAGTGAACAAACATTTTGGAATATCCTAAAAAAGACTAATAGATAATCTTTTTAAGACGGAAAGAATACTTAATTGATTTGAAATTAATTGAATTCATTTTTTTTAATTTAATGAGTTGGCAAAAATTCATGCATTCTTTATTATATGATTTAGTCCCAGTGACAGTCTCGCAGTTTTCTATTTTATTTTATGATGTGAAAAAAAAAAAAGAAATAATGAATTTAAATATTTATTTATTTTAACAATCTACTTTTTTTCCAGATAAATAAGCAGTAAAAGTCTCATTGAGGAGTAATGGATTAGGTTTTCCAGAAGTAAGAGTCCCTAAAAGACGTACTTGGAAATTAAAAGAAAACAATCAAATATGCTGTGTGATTTTCATCAATGAACTTGAACCCTTACAATATATATACATTACCCGTTGTTTAGAAAAAGACAATCAACTACAGCTGAATTAAAATAAAGAACTAAATCTCAATGACATACTGAAATTTGCAATTTTCATACTGCTTGGTGGCAGACCTCAAACACAATAAGCTCAAGCTGCAGCTTCAACTGTTTCAAAATTTGCAAGAGAAATTTCTTTTATACATTTTGTTATTTTCAATGAATCATTTATCTATAGGAATAACAGACAAGAGTAGAATTCTATGCTTCTTCTCAATATTTAATATCTCATCCGATCTTTGATTATCTTCAGCCCAACATATCTGCCAAAAAGACATGCAAGTAAGACTCAGTTTCAATACACACAAATATTTAAGCACGAGAGAATTGAATCATCTTGCATATACCTTCCCAGCATCATCAGGGTAGCCTGAGGATTAGTCCCTGGAGATACCATAAATGTTGAACCATCAACAACTCGAAGTGCCCCAATACCAAATACGCGATAATCGTGATCAACCACTTTCCCCACAACACACCCCCCCATGGTAATGCCATATAGTGCTAACACTTCGCCTACAAAAATCAGCCATCTGCAAATAGTCAGATTGGTCAGCAGGCAATGCAGGCCCCACAAATCTGAAATTTCGACCTCCAAACCATTCATGAAACATTAATATCTCCATTGAACGACTTCTCATCACATCCCCAATTTTCCGTGTTCCATTTACACACCTTTCTACATCTACTGGGTTTGAAAAGTAATTGAATCGAACTATTGGATTCACTCTTACATTGGTTGAAGCAAGCCTCAGTGAGCCAGTAGAAAGAGGCCCAGTTATTTTTTCCATAAGTGTGGCCACTGTGAGATACAGAGGTGCTGATCGTGGCCCAATGAAAATAGAACGAGCAGGGGATGCAAATAGGATAACATTTGAAGCTGCTTCAAGATAAGCCCCCATTTCAGTTATTCCCACCACCTGTATGAGAGAGTGCTCCAGTGGATAGATGGCACAATTGAGATACCATTTCTAGGATTATCATACATGTATTGCCCCACATTTGGGAGGTTAAATGCCACAGGAATTCCCCAGGAGGATAGGTAATGCCGAGGACCTATACCACTCAACAATAGTAACTGTGGACTTCCAATGGCACCAGCAGATAGTATCACTTCCCCATTTTCATGAACCATTGCATGGTGATAATCTCCCTTCTGATCACGATAAACTACACCAATTGCTGTGATCTTAGTCTTTGAATACGAAGTAGTTGCCAATAGTACTCTTTCTACACTCGCATACACTCCAACTTTGATATTTGCAGCATTTGCATAATTGAGAAGATCAGCTGCACTATGTCTTTTCCCAGTACCATCAAATGTGGAGCCACCAATTTTAGTGCCCACCAAATGATCCAAACTAAAACCCATTATATGGATCAACCCCAGCCTCCAACAACCCATCTCTAACGGCTAATTGCCAGTCCCTAAGCTCAGGCCTAAACACAATTGCCTTCTCAATCCAATCATAAGACTGATTCACGAGTCTGAGATCAAAATTGACACCAGATTTCTCAAAGAATTCTGGATCTGCACGACTATAAAATCCAGCATTAATGGCACTGCTGCCACCAAGAATACGTCCTCTGGCGTTTGGGACACCATCCTCAGATGTGAAAGCTTGCGCAGGAGAATCAAAGGTATCAACTTGGGTAAGTGTGGTCAAGAAACCTTCTTGAGTCATTACATTGGGTCTACCATGGGCAACCCCACCACGTTCAAGCACAAGAACTTTATAAGACTGTGACAAAGATGCAGCCAATGGGCAACCCGCTGTGCCACCTCCTACAACAATGTAATCATAGTAGTCTTCTGATGGAAACTCAGTGGCGTTAAGTACGAATTTTAGATAACTTGGGCCTGTACACAGATTCAGACATAGAAACCAAGGAAAATAAAAGTAATGTTACCAAGAAATTAAAGATTGCTTAAACCAAATTATAATTCAATCAAATTCATCCCTTTCTTGCATTTTGACCCTAACCAAACCGAATTCAATTGATGTAGGGAAATAAATAAACTCTAAGTACAAAGAAAACTATAGTCTCTGTTTGGTTTCCAAGAAAATTAACTTTCCCAAGACGACATCCAACAGAGAAAATGAAAAGAAGAGAACAAAGACCTGGTTGAGGATGCGGTCTTGCATGAGAAACAGCTGCGCAGACAATCATCAGGAACGCCAAGTAAAAGAAAAGGGGGTTCTCCATTTTTGTGTTTTCTTCGAGAAGATTAGAGTTTGCTTGGTGTTTCTTGGAGGAGAGATAATTTTCCTGATGTCTCTTAGAAGAGAGTCTGGTGGTTACTGATTCGGTTGATTCGTTATTCAGTTTTTTGAGAGCCCCACAGTAAGGATACTTCTCCTCTCTCTCTCTCTCTCTCTCTCTCTCTATATATATATATATATATATATATATATATATATATATATATATATACACTCTTATTGATCCGAATCAAATTGATTCCAGAAGCATTGTACAAGTA
>CANTUT010000567.1:10000-57500 GCA_947687605.1 Reutealis trisperma
TCAATATCAAAATCAAATACAAAAAGGATAGCTTGCCATCTTGCAAAAATCTATTTTGATGCCAAGTTTTGAACATCTTTTTGTATTGCTGATTTGCAATCAATTCTCAAAAGAAATTTTTTATTTAAAAGATCACTTTGAAATTTTGAAATGCACAAAACAATTGAAAGAATTTCTTTTTTAATTGTGGAATAATTCTTTTGATAATCATTCCAATGTGCTAAGGTAGACTAGACTATACATTCCCACCCATTTAGAAATTGTTTCAAAATACCACAATAACCTATATCTGATGCATCTGTCTCCACTATTTTTAAAGCTAAGGGATCAACTATATGCAAACATGGGATTTCTGAAACTTGTTTTTTGATTGTTTGAAAAACCCTAGTATGTTGGTCTGACCATGGTACATGGTTCTTTTTTAACCTATCATGCAATGGTTTTGCTAGATAGTTAACGTTTGGATAGAAATCTAGAACATAATTCAGACTTCCAAGGAACCTTTGTAATTGTGTTTTATCTAAGATTTTGTCAGGGAACTTAGATACTAATGCAAGGGATCTCTCAATTGGTGTAATGGTATCTTGAGTAATATAATGATCCAAAAACCTTACACGAGTTTGAAAAAGAGATATTTTTGATTTTGAAACTACTAAACCATTTTTCTTTGCAATGTGGAAAAATGTTTGTAGATGTTTGAAACACTGATTAATAGAGTTTGAAAAAATAAGAACCTTATCAATGTAAACAATGCAAAAGTTTGAATAAGGATTGAAAATATCATTCCTTATCCTCTAGAATTCTGAGGGAGGATTTTTTAAACCAAAAGGCATGACATTCCACTCATACTGTTCAAATGGGATTGTGAATGTAGTTCGATATCTATGATCAGGATGAGTTTGAATTTGCCAAAATCATGATTTCATATCAAATTTTGAAAATATGAATGCAGAATGTAATTTCTAAAGCAAATCCTTTTTGTTTGGAATAGGGTACCTAATCCATCTTAAGGCTTTGTTCAAATATTTGTAATTAATCACTAACCTAGGTATTCCTCTTTCTATTTCACTATTTTTATTGACATAGAAAGCCACACAAGACCAAGGTGATCTAGATTTTGAAATTAAACCCTTAAACTCTAGATCCTGAATTTCGTCTCTATAATGTTGTTCTAGAGATTAATTCATTTGGATAGTTCTGGCTTTGGTAGGAATTTGTCTTTCATCCAAAATCATTTTCATAGGGTAGATCAACTATGTGTTGTTTTCTAACCCTAAAAGCATTTGGAAGATTAAAGGAAATTTCTTTTTCAATTTTATTTTGAAAAGAAGTGATTTTATTTTTAATAAAATCAGTTTGAATTTTTTAAAAATGGACATCTTGCTTAAGATGCATGAGATGTTCATTTTTCCTTTTATTAAGGCATTAATCTCAAAATTATAAATTGAATTTGCTTTCGTAAGATTGAGATTTCTTTTCTTTGGTTTTTCAAGGAAAGGAAAATGATTTTTGAATTCCTTGTTTTGAAAATGATTCCATCATTAGTTAATTTATAGGGAGTAATCAAATTAATGAAAGGAGTTCCCAATATAACCATTTGATAAAGGTTTTTTGGCAAAAGAAAAACATTTTTTAAAGCAATATTTCCATTAACTATTGAATTGAAGCTTCAGTTTTCCCGCCAATAGTTAATTTTGAATTATTTTCTATAACAAGCTTTTCTTTTGTTTCAGAATGATATCGTTTTGGAACTAAATTGTAGTTGATACAGTTGAGGTGTGCTCTTGTATCAAACATAGCAATTGTTTCTAGTTGAAAATAATTTGAAAAAACAATCTTGATTTGAATTAAATATTTTCAAGAAGTTATTTCTCTCAAAACATTTATAAAATTGTTTGGAATATTTAGAACCTTTTCCAAATTATCTAGGTTTTGTAGTTCAGAATTTTCTAAATGATCATCTGAACCAAAATTATAATTGAATTAGACATTTTTGAAATGAGGTTTTGGATTAGATTAGAATCCTTTTGCTTCTTTAGCTTAAGCTCTTTTAACTCTGATTTGATTTCCTTAATCTCTTTTTGAAGGTCCTGAACAGTGGTAGTAGGTTTTTTTTTGGTTTCTTACCTCTATCAAGAATGGATGTAAGATAGAGGGTAAGATGGAAGGTTTTGCAGGCTTCTCTTCTAAGGTCTTAAGAAGCTAATCTAAACACTCATTTTGAAGGACAGGGTCATTAATATATTTGACAGCTTCAAGAATTGCTTCTCGACTCTTTGTCATCATATTAATGTGTTTAGAATTTTTATTTATTTCAAAATCTACCTCTAAACTAGACTCTGTATTTGAATTGGAAGACGAGTCAGCTAACTCATCTATTTGAAGGGGTTTTTCTTGAAAACTCAAACTTTGAAGACTCAACTAAAAGAGTAAAAATCTTATCTATGATTCCTTCTTCTAATTGGAGTTCATACAATCTAGTATTTAGTCTACTGAATTTGGAAGTGTGACCTTTTTTACCACATTTATAGCAGGTGACATCCTTAAGACTAGTCTTAGGTTTTGACTTGCTATATGATTTCTTGTAAAGTTTGGAGGCCTTTTTGGAAGAGGGTTTCTTATAATAGGTTTCATTCCTAGGTTGGGATTTCCTATTATAAGAAGGTTTGGATTCCCTATAGGGTTTTTTTTTACACTAACCACTACCGGTTTTTGGTTTTGACTCCATGGGATTGTAGTCAAACTACTAACAGAAGTTTCCTAATTCCTGTCTAGTCTTTCTCATTTCCCATTTGAGTTGTTTTTGGAGTTTTAAGTCTTGGCATATCTTAAGTCCTTCCCTTTGGGTGAGACTAATCAATTCTCCATAGGTAAACTGATCATAGGGGATTTGGTTACCAAATGCTTGTCTAATGACATTCCTAACTTTTTCTCCTAGGATTTTAGGTAATCCTGCAAGGAATTTTTCTTTCCAAAAAGGTTGGTTAGAGTCTTCCCTAAGCATTATCCTAGTGAGAAATGTGTTTTTGTATGTTTGAAAATCACTAAGTCTCCTACACCTGAGATTGCTAAGGAACTCAACGTTCTTGTGTTTAAGATGGGCGGGTCTCCCATGAAATGAAGAGATATAGTTAGGATGAGGGTTGACACTGCATCTTCTATGGTATTACCTCTCTTATTAAGAATAGGAGTTCCATCTTTAAAGGTTTGGACAGAATGGGGTATCTCTAACTGTTGGCTTGGGGACAACTGATAATCCTACCATCCTTTAAGTTGACTTGAAAAACCAACTATAAGGAATTCAACTATGGCTCTATCTGTGGTTCTTGTTTGGGTTTTATAGGCATTAGCTACCATGGTCATCTATTGGAGTAGACTAAGGATATTGTATTCTAACATACCATCTATATTCCACTCATAGACAAACAAGGCATTGAACCTGGACTGAGTCAGGATATGAGGTTTGTTTTCTAGACTTATATCTAGAGTAGTAATTCTAGGAACAAGGTTCTGAGAGGTCAACCTATAGACTTGAGGAATGTCTTCCTACCTAAAGGCTTCTTTATCAGAAGTTTCTATAGTTTGTTCTATAACACTAACAATTCTATGGTAAGACTGCAGAGTGTTAGGGACCAAAGGATTAGACGACTCAGAAGTTGAAGTTTGACCCATCCTATTGAGTTGGTCTCTAATGGCTTGAACAAACTCTAGTTTACTATTTTTAAACTACTGTTGGGTAGGTTTTGAAATTTGGTATGGTTTGAAAATTGGACTCTTAAGCTTCTTATCTAGAAGATTACTAGACTCAGAAGGTTTGGAAGTACTAACAATTGTTCTTTGGATATGAGTTTCTATCCTAGTAAGCTATTTTCCTATGGTATGAAGATGGCATTTGAAAAATTGGCTTATCTGACAAGGTTTTTGATGTTATCTCTATCCTCATCTTGGACTTTTTTGTAAGATGCTGCGTCTATCTCAAGTTCACCATAAGGGATAGACATTTTTGTAAGAGGTGGATGTTCTGACTAGACAATCTAACCATCTACCTTCCATTTAGGAAGTTTATTCCTAATGGTGATAGGATTTACAGACTTGTTTCAATGATCTGAACATTTATCTTTTTTGAAAGGATAAGAAATATTATTTTCTTTTGTATGTATTTCAAACCAATCAAAAAATTTAATTTGAATTTTCAACTAATTACGAAAATCATAATACTTTTCTTGGATTTCATTTCTGATTTACAAGAAGTGTTTTCATTTTTCTTTGAATAAAAATCTTCATGAAGAAGTTTTTTACCAATTTGAAAAGATTTTTTTATCAATAGTGATTTCCTCACTGTTTACAACCTTTCTGAACTCAGAAGAGTCAGAAGAAAAAGATTTTGAAAAGGATGTATTCCTATTAAGGAACAGTTGTAAATACATTTTGAAACTAAAAATAAAATGTTTGAATAAAAAGGAGTATGGTCAACAGATTTACTGCCACAAGACTCTCAATGCAAACGGGACTTACAACTGTACCTCAGCTCAACAAATCACTCAACAATTTTACTGTTTATCTTCTTCCACAAACTACAACACTGTTCACGCAACAACAACACTACACCCCTCCGGCTTATATATATATATATATATATATATATATATATGTACATACATATATACATACATATATATATATATATATATACATATATATGTACATACATACATACATATATATATATATATATATATATATATATATATATATATATATATATATATATATATATATATATATATATATATATATATATATATATATATATATATATATATATATATATATATATATATATATATATATATATATATATATATGTAGGAACTTCACTTCGACTTGCCTCCTGGTCTGGACTGCATTGTCTTACTCTTTTGCTTTTGTGGGATAAATAAAGATTATCGGATTACCGTACAAGTTTCAGAGCAGAGACGAAAGAAGATAAAATAAAGGTAGTTGCCAGACTGTTGAGTGAAAGCTCTTTCTATGACAAAGGGTAATCCCACAGAACACAGAAAGGAAAAGACTTGACCAGTCATCTCTTCTTGGATAGTCTTTGAATAGCCCTAGTTCGTACGCAAGGGATGTCCTTCTTAGTAAGCCTTCCTCTTGAATTTTCCTTTTCACACACCCACGGAAAATAAAAAGGAGAATGACATGAGCAGCCTACTCTTGTAAAGAGCCTAAGTGGTTCAAGCCTATGTGACCAAAATCTTGTCTAGCACTTCGCTCCTTGCTCTCTGTCCTTTTTTCTCGATCAAAGACCCGGTTTGAAGAAGTGGGATGGATCTCTTTCCTGTTTTAGTTTCACTCTTATCTCGACTGCTAACCGGTGTGGGGGATGAAGCCAAATCCTTTCACGCATTTCATCAAAAATCAGATCTAACTACCACTCTTTCTGGTTTCATTGCCACTAAACCATACATTTCATGTGGTACAGTTCATTCGCATAAAGGAGGCAAAGCGACCAAACTCTCTTTAGATTGATGCTTGAGATTAGTGGTAAAAATAATGGTTAAGGTTAGGAGAGAATGTTCCCTTTGTGGAAAAAATCCTTAAACCCTGTACTTAACCCGTCCCTGATTTTCCCTTAGCTCAATTTGCCATTAGTTGACCATAAGATTGAGGGTTAGGGAGGATGAGGAGGTGGAAAAGAGAGTGACTTTCAGTGGGCTTTCTGCCAACTTAATTGAGCATGCAAAATAGGTTGCCTTACTAGGGTTTGGTACCGGTATGAAAAGTGTTTACACTTTTTCTTCCCTAAGATATTAATAACACGGGAAGAGAAGCTCCCATAAGGAAATATTCTACTATAAGAATCTTACTATCCCCTATTTCTATCTCCCATAACTTCAAGAAGAACACTCTTTCTAGAATCTTTCTATCCCTGTAAGGTAGTTAGACCTCCTAAGACAATTATATGGTAGAAGCACTACAACTTTCAACTGGTGAGGGATTCCCAACGGAAGAAAGAGTAGCCCTCCCCTCCGTATAGACCAACCTATGCCTTCTTTACAGAAGTAAACTCATGCATAAGCCATTTAGAGATTGGAACCCCATTCTGGGTACACCCATTTTAGTAACAACTGCTCCTAAGCCGAGAGATCTCGTTCAAAAGCCACTTTAGTTGATGTGTCTTATGTTCGGTGACGATGTTGTCATCGCTAATGTGCAAGTTGCTAAAGTTTATTTTTAGTATCTTCAGTGGGAGTTTCAGTTTCCATTTAAACTAAAAAAATCTCTTCTTTCAGACATTAGTGCATTTGAGTTTGCTAAGCATTTTAGCGTCAAGGGCATGGATTTATCTGCTCGTTGTTTACTTGTTTACCACCATCTATATGGTCTGATGGGTATATGTAAAAAATATCCATTCATAACAAAGGTTCTCTACTGCTCCATGGGTAAGGATAGGCGATGGAGGTTATAGGGTCCTTGCTAAACTCAGTCATACAAGATCTTGTCACTTTAAGCAGGTTCTTGCTATGTACACCAAGCCTCGAGGGCAAAATGATGATCCATTAGAATTGTGGCTTGGCAGAGTGAGCTTATTCACTTTGGTCTTCTCTTAAAGATCTATATCTATGGTTTGGTAGCGAAGAAGGGTATAGCTTGGAGCTCGCCATGCAAACAAGAGCACCTCCCCAACTACAAGACAGAGGCTACTGCCTTACATGAACTAGTTGCGAGACCGATGAGTATAGTAAATAGAGCAAATCTTCTAGAGAAGGGTGCACGTCAACATGGGGAATCTATCCAACTTTCAAGCAAGTCTTCATTTGTTGCTTTTGATGCATCAGGAATCCCAGCTTGATAGACATGCCTCTTCTTTCCCTAAGGGGTCAACACAATGAATAAGCCTATCACAGGGTTTGCCCATATAGGCCAGCCCCATGTACCACAGCAGAGAGCAGAGATCAAAGAGGTCAAAGGCTCGTAAGAGCACTTAGAACCTAAATTTTCAAGCTTATGAGAAACTTGGGAAAAGTGGCTGCCAAAGTCTTGCAGTTCGATAACCTAGCAACCACAGTAGAGACACTGTCCATTAGAGTTGCACAGGCTGACAACATAAGGATCCTTACCCTTGACCAGAAGGCATATGAGCCTGAGCCCTAGAGTACCTTACTGATTGAAAAGCTTACTATATAAAGGGATGCGTCAAATCTCTATGCCAGCGTCTTCATTGGGTGAACCTTGGAGATAAGCGAGATTTTTATGGGGCTCATGGTTTTTTTAAGTAAGGAAGTTGAATGTGAACAAGGAATAAGCATTTTTAGCTGCAGTTTCTGTTGAAGGAGTCAACGGTAGTCGACAAGTAGGTTAGCAAACAAGTGAATCAATAGGCTTTGCTCCTGCCTTCACTTCTAGGAGAGAAAAAGTAGTGGCCTGAAAGCTATTCTTACACAAGATAGGATGGTAGGGAGGGAGTTCTTGAATGCTAAATCCCTGTATTGAACTCATACCCATCAGCAGGCTTTCTTCCTGCTTAAGATAGACCCAATTCCAGTGTCTTGTAGAAAAGAAACTTTACTGCTGGTTTGGAACTCTGAGCGGACTGCCAGTGATTTTATTTTTGGGTATGAGTAGGATCGCTAAGCTGGGCATGTTCCCTAGGCCCGAGTGAAGTAGGTTCTAGGTAGTAGGTTTAAAGTTCCTAGCCTTCAAAGGCGTTGACTTTGCCCTAGCAATTTTCCCCTTAGGCTAAGGCTGAGGAAGGGCTTGAGTCAGAATTTATCATAGCTTTCTCTATCGCTAGCGAAAGTTCATACTTTGAGATATCCAATTGGAGAGTCAATGTAGGCTTACTAGGCTAGAAATTGAATAATCGATTAAAGAAAGGAGCTCGGATTAAAGCTCTCCCACCTTTGTAATGTAGTAGCTATCCTTCCTATTCTTTTCCTTGTTGAGTGGAGGAAGCGGCAAAGAATTGCATTAAAGCCTCTCTTCTTTTGATTATGGAACTCAAGTCTAAAAGAAAGAGCTTTGCCCCTAGTTTGAATATTGGATACTAGCAAGCTTGACTTGCCCTATCACTAAAAGACCCTGATGGTCACTCATCACTGGTCACTATCCCCTCGCTCCTAAACCCAATTTTTTTCTATAGTGTGAAAAAGTCCCTCTCTATATTGAAATGACAAGGGGCGAGACCCTCTACTCTATATATATATAGATAGAGAGATGCAAATAGGTTTTCAAGGATTCCACTTCATAAGAGCTAGTGGAGCTTTTCTCCTCAACCATGCAAAGTTAGAACTAGATTGGAAAGCGGAAGGCAGGGCATTAACCCTTTGTTTTGGCACATGAGGTTCATCCACCCCAGGAGTTTACCAACCAATTTTCCAACTGCAACTAAAGTACCGGCTTCCTACTGTTCTTAGTTTGCGAAAGGCTCAAAGACAAAAGAAGGAGATCTGGGCATATGAAAATCATATGACCTGAGAATTGGAATAGGAGGAATTCCTAGTTTAGAGTTGATCTCTATAGTTCTAGTTATAGGCGAGCAAGATGGGGTGGAGACCTGTACCACTGAATTTGATATCTGGATACATGTTCTTTCTTACATTTCTTTTTTATTTTTCTAGAAGCACATGGGGATATAGGATGCGTGTCTAGTTCTCAGTGGAAAGGAATAAGTTGAATATTCCTTATCTTTCTCGCCTGACACTATTTGACATGTGGTTATACTTGATTGGCTCAAAATCTATAGTTGTAGAAAAAATATCAAGAGAACAAGCACGCGGGAAAAAGTCTTTTATTTTATTAATGATGATTGAGCAGCTTTAGAGTGAACCCTTTAATCTAAATTCCCTAGTTGAAATGAGAAAGATGCTTTCCAAGATGAAGACTGGACTGGTCTCCTCTTCAAGTTTTGAGATTGCTAAATAGCTAAGTGGGCTAGTCCATAAGAAGTAGGCGATGATCCCTCAAATGGTTCTTCTTTCCCCTTCCCAGGATCGCTAAGTTCAATTTCGAGTTGGATTCCTAATTTAGGTTTAGATGCTTCTTTTTTGCCCCGAATAGTGTAATTGGCTTGGCAAGGGCTTATTCCCTGACTGATATGATAGGATTATATATATATATAGCCACACACACACACACACACATATATATATATTCACACACACACACACACACACATATATATATATATACACACACACACACACACATATATATATACATATATACATACATATATATATGTGTATATATATATGTGTGTGTGTGTATGTGTATACACATACACACACATATCTATATATACACACACACACACACTCACACACAGATATATATATATATATATGTGTGTGTGTGTGTGTGTGTGTGTATCTAAATACACACACACACACACATACACACACACACACACACATATATATACACATATATATGTATATATATATGTATATATATATGTGTGTATATATGTATATATATATGTAGATACACACACACACACACACACACATATATATATATATATCTATGTATGTGTATATATATACATCTTAATTTATATAAATTTAATCCTTATAAAATTTTCGTAATTGTATGACATACTCCAATTAAGTATTTTCGTAAATAAATATTTTCTATTTTGAAATCTCAAAAAATACTAAAATTAATGGATAATTAACTTATAAATATAATTTAGAATATTAAAAATACTAATAATATTAGTATCATTACCTCAATAGGACAAAAATATGAGATTTTATTTGCCAAATACTTTTTCTCAAAATAATAGCATAATATTTTTATAATAATATGTAAAAATATTTTCTTCAATTATATATGCATATATAATATTCAAATAAAGTTACAATTAATAATACATTTTCAAATCGTAAAATATATAAAATCTAATAAAAGATAATTTCAATTACGTCTTTAGTAAGAAAATAATTAAATAGTATACATCCGTATCAAAATAGAATTTTATGAAATCATTAAAAATTTGGCTTATTATAGCTATGAACCAAATTATAGAATTAGAATGATTATTCTATTTTTATCTTATTTTATTCTCAAAAATAGTTATTTTATTTTTTGATTATTCTATTCCGCAAACCAAATATTGCCTTAGAAGTTATATAGATCCAACTAAAGGTGAGTAAGCAAAAAGAAGTTTGATTAAAGAAAGAAGTGAAAGAGCAACCATATGTTCTCAAGAGAGGTTTGAATGTGTTTGAGACCCTAGCTTTTTTATTTCAATTGATGATCACCATGGAAAATTTTTAGGTAGTGCCTATTGATGATTGAATTTTGGTCATTTACTTAGTAAATGTAATTCAATAAATTGTGAACGGCTTGGTCCTTCGTTCCATCTTTTCATTTGCATTCATTGATATTTAGCTTTGATTTATCAATGAAAACTTCATGGATTTGATGTCCAAGTCTAAATAAATCTATCTTATATTCTGCATAATGTCTCTCTTTCTCTCTCTCTCTCTATATTTAGAGAGAGAATATGGGGGGATAATATTGGAGTTGCATGTTAATTAGAAATGTGATATTCATTCTCATTTTTGGAAAGCTAATTCTCGTGCAAGGAGCTGTATTGCAATTTTTTTTTTTCTTTTCAAGCACAAAAATTAGCAAATCTTTCATTTTTTTTTTCAATTAATGCTCTCAATAAAAAATTATTAAAAAAATTCAATATGAAAGAAAAATAAAGATAAAAAAATTTACGACGACAAATTAAATAAATTTATATTTGGAATAAGCTTTTTTAATAATATTATTATTTTCTTAATTTTTTAATTTTGTTTGCATGTTTATTTGAAAATCTAAATAAAAAATTCTTAATTTAAATGAAAGAAATTAAAATAACAAAATTCATACCATTAGATATATTATAAGCGTTAAATAGTTTTATAAAGAGAAAGTTATTTTGTATTCATTTACTAAATTAAATTATGAAATATCTTTTTTTTTTTTATTTTTAAAATTTTATAAAAGCAATATTTTGTGAAAAATATGTCATTTACAGAATAATATGAAAGAAAATGAATTTTTTTCTTTAGTTTTCAAATGATTTTGTAAATGATATCATTTTTTATATAAATGTGCAATTGTTTTGTAAATTTATGAAAAAATTTGTAAAAAATAGTTATTTTTTTACAAATGCCTTCAACTTACAAAATAATAGATAAAATCACCATTATTTTATAAATTCATGGAGAATTTGGTAAAAAATAACAATATTTTATGAATTCTTAATATTACAAAATAATAACTAAAATCATCTATATTTTGTAAATTTATAAAGAATTTGATAAAGAAATGTCATATTTTATAAATTCCTAAGGTCACAACATAATGGGTAAGATCACTAATATTTTATAAATTTATACAAAACTTTGTAAAAAAAGGCTATATTTTATAAATCCTTAAAGTTATAAAGTAATGGGTAAGATCATTGATATTTGTAAATTTATGGAGAACTTTGTATAAAAAAAGGCCATATTTTATAAATCTTTAAGGTCACAAAATAATGAGTAAGATCATCAATATTTTTTAAAATTTTGGAGAACTTTATAGAAAAGAGACATATTTTGTAAGTCCTTAAGATCACAAAATAATGGATAAGATCACTGACATTTTATAAAATTATGGAGTACTTTGTAAAAAAAGGCCATATTTTAAAACCTTAAAGTCACAAAATAATGGGTAAGATCACTAATATTTTGTAAATTTATAAAGAATTTTATAAAAAATGTCACATTTTGTAAATTCTTAAGGTCACAAAATGATGGATAAGATTACCAATATTTTATAAATTTATAGAGAAATTTGTGAAAAATGACCCTTAAGGCGTAAAATAATAGGTAAGATCACCGAAATGGAGAACTTTGTAAAAAAATATTATATTATGTAAATTCTCAAGGTAAAAAAATAATAAGTAAAATCATCTATATTTTATAAATTTATGCAGAATTTTATATTAAAAAAAACCATATTTTTAAGTTTTTAAAGGTTTAAAATAATTGGTAAAATCACTGATATTTTGTATATTTATAGAAAATTTTGTAAAAAATAATTATATTTTGTAAATCCTTAAGGTGACAAAATAATAGGTAAAATCATTAATATTTTGTAAACTTATAAAGAATTTTGTAAAAAATGGTCATATCTTGCAAATCCTTAAGGCTATGTTTATTTGAGTAAATGGAAAAGTGGCAGGATGTGAATTTTGTAAAAAATAGTGTCTAAATACATTTCCTTCCTATTTTATATCTACACAACATTATTTATAAAATTTACTTCCCTTCACTTTTCCAATCCTCTCAAACAAACATAGCCTAAAATTATAAAATAATGAATAAAATCACCGATATTTTATAAATTTATAGAGAATTTTTTTTAAAAAAAGGCTATATTTTGTGAATTTTTAAGATTACAAAATAATTGGTAAAAATAATAATAGTTAGTAAATCTATGGAGAATTTTATAAAAAAAGGAATATATTTTATAAATTCTCAAGGTTACTAAAAAAATTTCATATTCTTGGGCTATTTCAAGCCATTTAAGGCTTGAAAGCAATGGGACTTACCAGGTTTGGTAGGGCTTTAGCCCTATTGCATCACACACACATAAAAATCGTACTTTATTTTTGACTTTCTTAGGTTAGGTGTTTATAAATTTTGGATTTTCTCCTTGTTTTTAGGCTAATGGTCATCCAAAGAGGCTGTTGTAGTCTCTAAAAGGCCTCCTTGATTTCAGAAAAAAAAGTCCCAAGGTCCCCTCAAAATGCAATTTTTTTCCCTTTTATATTTTTCCTTTTAATTTTTATTTTCTAAAAAAAAATTTTAAATTTGAATCCTAAAAATCCCTCAAACGATGCCGCTTATCCAATAGGATAACGAAGCATTCAGAAATTCAAATTTTGAAAAATAGGATCTAGTAGACAGATAAAGGATGCATGGGGCCATGGATCCTTGGCTGGGGATACATTAGCCTCCATGCCGCCCAAAATAAGGGCCCACAGCCCTAAGGCCCAAAAAGTAATAATTTTAACTTTTAAGGACTAAAAAGTAATTTTTTAAAAATTCCTAGAAACATGGTTTGGATGTAATTAAACACAAAATCTAGTGCTTTTCACGAATTTAATTAAAATTTTAAATAAAAATCCAAAAACTTTCCCAAACGAGTAAGAACCTAGGGTCAGTGAATTAAAACTAAGAAGAACCAATTGGTTGCTCATCATTAGCCTCTAGGATTGAAAATTAAGTACTTATAGTTTGCTTCCACTTTGAATTAATTTGCATATCAAATTAAGGCAAAGTATGAACTAACTTTAGCTTAATTTCCTTCCCTAAACATGCATACAAACATACCTGCGATTTTGTTGTTGGAGCACATTCACCTTACTTCTCAGGTGACTTGCCTCTAGGGTCTTACCTTGCTAACCATTACTTTAGGGGATTTACTTTTGAACTCCTGCCTTGAGGAAAATGTACAAATGATTCTTAAAATTTCCTTTACAAGGAAAATTCACAAAAAAAAAAAAAAAATTCAAATACTTTCCCCTCCAAGAAAGATATTTTTGCAATTAATTTATCAATTTTCACAATTTCTTTTTTTTTCCTATCCAAGAAAAAACTTTCCAAAAATCCAATTTTAATTCAAAAATTCCCATTCCTTTTCAAAAATCATTTTCAAAAAATGTTTTATTTTTCTGCATGTGAGAAAAATTTTTTTGGAGCCTTCTGGCTAATTTTCTCTCATTTTCTTCTTTTTCTTTTTCTTTTCTTTTTCTTTTCTGGCTCACTTCCTCTTCATCACTGTTTTTGCATTCTTACTCTTCTCTCCTAGATTCTCATCGTTCTCTCCCAATCCCTAACTTCAACTTGCATTTTGACCAAATTACAACAAGAATCATAAGATTCAATCAACAAAAATAGAATTTAACTTATAGATTTTTAAATTTTTCACACCAAAAAAATTCAAACCTTCTAATTCTTATTGCAACGGCCAATACACTTGCGGAGCTCATTTTCCTACCACCTCCAAAAGCTGAATTTGAGTTTCATTCATTGGAGACATGTCATTTGACTCGAGAAAAAGGTATTGAACACATTGGTCTTCCACAAATCAGGGATTGAACCACCCTTCATCGTTTATAGGATCATTTGGTTAGGTCTAAGGTATTTCTTATACCCTTGTATCTTAATTCCATGTTTCTTATGTTAATTTTGTTTGGTATTGCTTGGATGTTCAATTTGCTACACAAATTGGAAAACCTTCGTTGTTTATACATCAAGGATGCATAAGGGTGTTTGTATCCCTTGCATGGATGCATAGGCCTTCACACATCCACACCAAGGTGTGAGCTTAGACTCACAATAGAATCCTAAGGTTTGGATTGATTGATCTTGACGATGATTTTGGGGAGTAGCTACCTTAATTTTATTTAGTTAGAAAAATATTAAGAAAAAAATTCAAATTGACTCCAATTCATTAATTTAGCAATTCATTTACCTAAGGATAAAAATCACTAGTCTTTGAACTAAGTTGAACTCGAAGACTAGGTTTTTAGTTAAATAATCTAAATTTAGCTCTTAAGTTTAATTTCACTTTGAAAATTAATTTCATAAATGACATTTATAAATACAATGCATGAACATGGCATAATAAGGATGCATGGAAAAATTGAAGAGCAAATGAAGTAAATCATTCATAAATTAAGGAGACTGTTCCCTTTAGTCCTTATGGATTCTAGGAGAATCACATAATCACTTCTAAATTTCAAAAATAAATAAATAATTGATTATACTAATTATATTTGAAAAATAAAAAGGGAAAAGAGATTGATTGGGACTTGGATTTAGATTCCAAACATACCTATGTACCCCATTGAATGAGGATTAAAACCCTCATAGTTCGTTCCATGATTAAGTGGAGGGGTTTGAAAGTTGATCAGATTGATTTTGGTTTAATTGTTTTGAGAGTGAAAAAGACTGATATCTTTGTTTTAGAGGGCAAAGAGTTTTGCCAGACTGAAATTCTATTTTATCAGGATCGGGTGATTAGATTGATTGAGATATTAATTAATTAATTAAAATGATTAATTAACTAATTAATGTGATAAAATGGATAAATAGATTAATTAATTAATTTGGATAAAATGATGGATTTGAAAAAAGGATTAATTTGATTCTGAAAAAAAGTAATTAATTAATTAATTAAAAAAATTAATTAATTAATTAGAGTGGTTGGAGGGAGAAGAAGAGAGAAATTAGAGGATAGTTATCAAATTTAACCCAAGGGGTGAAGAGAAATGAGAAATGGAGGGGTTGTTTATAGGAAAAGTGAGTGGGAGTAGTTTAGGAATTGAAAAAGTGAAAAGACCAAAAGGATAAGGCTGAAAATGGATTAAAAATTGGGTTGAAAGGAACAAAATAGACATTTTTCTGCACAAAAGGGGGACTACCTGCACTAGAGTGGCGCTGCACCACAAGAGTGTTGACATGGCATCACAAGGCTGCCCTATGGTAGCCATGTGGCACGGGCCCGACTCGCATTTTGAATTTTTCTTTTGTTAATTTTTGGAGGTTCTCAATCATTTTTTAGGAGTTTCAGTGTCTAGAAAATTCATTAGTCAACTTCGATAGACTCAAAATTAATTTTAGAATAGTTGAATAGTCAATCTGAGAGAAAATCTAGTCAATTTTAAAAAAATACTGTCTGGTGTAAAGGTCCGATCAAGGTTCGGTAAGTATCAGTGTTCGAAAATTAAGTATCTTTCTACTAATATTCCTGAGGGCCCACTTTTTGCTCTGGGGGAGCTGTCCCCTGACCCATGCCAGCTAAACGGCTAATTGGAATGTCGTACTGGCTTTGCATAATACATTAATCATAGTATGTGTTAAGCTACTGCCAAATGATGAGGGTGTAAAATTAAAGGTTCATATAAGGATGTATAAAGGGGCACGCATCCTTAGTATGTAGAAGACTATTGCAATAGCCCAAACCTCATTTTGACTCTAGTTTCCACTAGTTTTCAACTTGATTTCCATCTAAATTTATATGATTGACCTCAAGCATGCATTTATGACAAAAAAAAAACCAATTTGTCCATTCAGAGTCTGTAGTTCATCCATTATTTTAATTTTGATTCTAACCTTTGTTTTCCAACCTTATAGGAGAAATTAAGTCGTGCCTAAGCGAAGGTATCCCCTATTCTGCATATGAGTGGTACTATACCCTACCAGTAAGGGTCAAGGCCAAGATTATATAGATTGGCTTCAAGCCCTTCTTTTAATCATTACTTTAATAAGCCATTTAGGCGGACCAGGGTGCCTTTATCTATTAATGTAGTGGTGGATGGACACTACTCCTATGTTTTATTTGCCATTCAGGGAGATGATGATCACACCTATGGAATATGCTACTATGACAAAATTCCCTTCTAAGGCATCCTGTTTTGTTTGATGACTACTAGACTAGGCCTCCTCTTAATGCTGAAGCAAGGATGTCCATTCTTTACTTAGTATGACACCTGAAATGCATTCCTACACTGCTTGCTCATATGAGGGCATCCAAAAAGGAATGTGAGGTGTTTTCTACTATATCTTCTGGGCACCATCATTTTTGCGGATAACTGCAACTCTACAGATTTGAGCCTCCTAAAGGCTCTTTAGGACATTAGGTAGATCCATTCTTTTGCTTAGGGGACTGTTGAGCTCGCCTTTCTCTATTAAATCATAGACCTATAATGTTCGTGTTGCTGAGAAGATAAGCATATACTGGTGATTGATAGAGGTATTATTTTGACCCTTTAATTTGTATTTCTATTTCAGTTGTTACTCAACTAACTCTGACAATATCTCTTTTTATCATATTTGGGCATATGAGTATGGACCTATGGTAAGCCTCTTGTAGATCCACTGGGGAATAATTAAGATCTTTTCCCTCAAGTGAAGAAATAGAGCCTCAACTGCTCTGTTGCAGTGTACAATCATAAGGTACATCAACACCAAGATTGGCTTAACAAACAAATTGCTGATAAGGTATACATAAAACTTGGTTAGTAATTAAATTAATTCACAATGTTATGATATTTACCTTAGTGTCTTCTTATAGGTCATTATCGCTCTGATGGGCCACTGGATGGTACCCTGAATACTTCATTGGGGCTGTTTACCTAATTGGTTGAATGCAATTGATTTTGCTACTCACTAGATGTGGTACCTCGAGGAGCATATATACTAGTAGGAGTAGGGCCCAGAAGAGTTCCACGTCCTCTTTTGGCCATGGACCTTACTAGCATGCTTGAGGGAGATGAGTTATAAACTATGCTTGCTAGGGCACCAGTTGAGGGCTTCTCTGAGCCATTTAGAGGGGAGCATATCAACACTTTACTCATCAATTCCTTTTGCCTAAGTTTCCTCCTCCAGGCTAATACCTTACCAAGGAGACTTTCATTCCTCAAGACATCAAATACGCTCCAAATGTGGGCTAGGTATCTCAAGGACCTTCCCAAAAGATCCCTTATTTTCTCCATTCTATACCAATCAGTGACCATGTAAAAATGTAGGGCCCATGGCCTAAGAGATCACATGGGAGCGATGACTCTTCATCTTCAATTGTTGGTGGGAATGAAAGGCCTAATATGAGAATGAGGATGTAATAAGGAGAGTAGCAGCAAGGATCAAAAGAGAAACAGGCCGACTCAGAGGAAACAAAAGCTAAAGGCTCTTTTGACTCATTCTAGATAGATTATGAACACTTAAGCACTTACAATTGTTGAATAATTATAAAATTTTCTGAACAATTTATATATTTTACAATAACTGCATTTTTTGATCTCTATGTTATGACATCTTGAGCACCAAATATAGGCTTCTCAATTCATTCCCTGTAGTTTACTTGTGTGTATGTTAATGCTAGAAACAAGTATCTCGAAAACCAAATCCAAATCAGAGCCAAAACCAAAATCTATTATTATCTTCATGTCAAGAATGTGTGAATGGCCTCATGCGTCCCTAGTGTGTAGGCACAATATTTGTCTAATTCTAACTCTAATTCTGCATAGTTCACTTCTATATAAGGCCTTCCTTCCATCCAATTACTATATGCCAAGTCTAGAACTCCTCATAAATTGATTTTTGCCTTAGAAACCTAGAAAAAACATGGCCCTTACCTGCAAACAAAAGATTTCCAATATGCTAACAAGGCTAACCCCATAAGATTGGGTTCACCTCGATATATTCCAATTAAAGTGGCTGCTATATCTATATAGAATGACCATTTTCCCTCACCTTCTCGAAGCGATAGTCTCACACTAGGATCTCAAAACCCATATTTTTTTTCTTTAACAAAAAGGAAATTTGTCCTCTCACCAAGGAATTCAGTGCTATTCTAGGGAAGGCCCCCAAGTTATAGACCTCCCTCTCATCCTAGTGCTAGGGTTGTTAATGCCTACGCTAAGAACATCCTTGGAATTTCAGGAGTGGATTTGCTTTAGAGTACATACCATAATCTCTTCCTTGTTGATGTTATGCAAGACTAGATACCTTGTCTAGACAAAAGACATCATGGTTAGTGCAACTCACTTTACTACTACTTGCTAGCCTAATGCCTTCTCTCCATAAGCTTAAAGATAGGAATTCCTCTACTAGTTTCTGTTATTACCCAAATGGTAGAAAGAGGGACTCCGATTCCCCTAATCCTTGCTAATACCATCATAAGGCTCGATAACTAGCCAATTAAGAGGGTCTTTACAAGGAGTCCTCTGCTACTAAAGGTATGCAACTTCTTTTTCTACTTTATTGACTATTTCTAATCTTTCTCTATTAACTCTCTTTCTGTCCCATTGTCCTGACATATTTGGCTTTTAGAAAAGCTAGGAAGGGTGGCCCTAGCCCCTGATAACTTAATTTCTCATTATAGCCCTTAACACTTGACTCGGTGAGTTATAACTCGTCTAAATGAATCTACGGATGATTGGAAAGAATATATCTGCACCATACCTTACAATATCCATTGGACCTGCCCCTAGTGGTGGATTCATCATGTCACCTCCCATACCTCACACACCTTTATTAGAAATATCCCACCCTGCGGGTTTGCAGAAACCATTTTCTATTCACCACAAAGGCTATACAAATAATATGGGCGACAATAGTGCATTCTAATAATTATTGATTTCCAGCTTAGACCTTTTGCTGGGACTTTTGTAGATCAATTCGAGCAGAGCTAGCCTTTAAGAACCCTTATATAAAACACCAATTCGAATGCAGATTTCATCACCACTAATGAGTGAAAGGGATGGGTTGCACTATACGAGTAAGAAAAAGATGCCATTGAAGGAGCTGAGCTGATTCAACAGCATTTCCCCTCTACATTAACTAAGAGACAAAAGGAAAAAAAAGAAGATGGCCTTAAAAAGAGGCCCAGGACCTGATTTTTATTAATGTAAGTTGCCATTTTACATTAACTATTTTCAATTTCTTAAAATGCTAGCAAATAATAGGCGTAGACATATAAATGCAAATTTACTTTATCAATATATGAAATTTCTATTTATTTAATACAAGCACATCATTAGGCTACACGTGGATCCTATCCTTATGCCTAAGCAATCAAAAGAGGATTTTTTTCTCAGCCTCTCATTTTTATTTTATTTTTGTCACTAATTTTGCCTAGAATTGCCTTTTGACCCCAATGAGGTTTTCAATTCTAGTGAGATCTTTCCTCCTACTCACCTTTGCCTTACTCAGATGTAGAACATCTTCAAGTAATCTAGGTTAATGGGTTTTCTAAATTCATTGTCTTTTAGGTCAGACAAGATGACAGCCGCTCTAGATAACATCTTCTTTAACATATACTGGCCTTCCTAATTGGGTCAAAACTTACCTCAAGGATTGTAGGTGATATCCTAGCATGTTTGAGCACTAGATCACCTTTTTTGGTTAGATTAGGATGAACTTTCTTATTAAAGTATCTTGCTAACCTCTGCTTCTTGAAGTATCTTGCTAACCTCCGCTTATAGAGCTGATCTTGGAACAAACCATGAATCCTCTTACCATCTAATAATGCCAATTCTAGGTATGGTTCTTAATCCAGTGGCTCTCAGGGAACTCTCAAAGATTGAAATTCCACCTTTATCGGCAACACAACTTCCATCCTATAAACTAAGGAATAAGGAGTTGCATTTGTGGCTGATTTAGGTGTGGTTTTATATCCCTATAGAGTAAAAGGCAATCTATCCCCCTAGGTTCCGGTAGATTGAATCATCTTCCTTAGAATAGTCTTAATACCTTTATTAGCTACCTCCATTGCCTTATTAGTCTGAGGGAGATAAGGAGAAGACTTATGGTTCTTACAATAGAGCCTTAGCCTCTCTTTAGAATTGACCACCATTGTCTGATACTATAGTGTCACATCCTAACCTTAAAGATATGATGGTCCTAGAACACAGGAAGACATAAGGTCATCCATGCCCGTAGAACTCACTTACACATATACAAATCATGCCTAGGATCATACCAAATCTCAAACAATAACTCATTTAAAACATTATATGAAAACCTTTAATTATGGAAGATAGTAATTAGACACTTCACATATAATCCATAAAGAAATAATATTCATAATTCACTCAAAAACCTTAATAAACAACATCTCAAAATAAATATCAAAATAAATATTGTCGGAGCATCTAATGACAACACTTCACAGCATGGTATTATTAAAGACTTTGATAAGGAATCCCCAAGTGAAGTAGGATGCTTGAGCCATGATCTTACCTCCTTACATTTGCTCACCTGGAACCACACAAGGAAAAAGAGGTGAGATAGATTATCTCAATAAGTAAATGATAAAGCACATACATTATCACCTATTCCTTTGAAAAGGAAACACATACCTTATAAACATAGCTCATGATTTATAATTCATGAATCAAGTTGCAATTTAGCAAGGGTTCAATTTAGCAAGGTTGCAGAAATCACACTTATAACACATAGTGAGTGAAGGTTATTGCTCTATCACTCCAACACATTAAGAAGAGGTGCCCTTATACCAAATTCCAACTCCTATCACATAGAAGGTGTGAAACTGATCAGGCCCCATGCCTAGAATCGCCCCTTTCTAGCTAAGGTGGATACACTACCCCTATCTATCAGGTTAAGACCGCATGCACAGGTTCTGATAATTACCCGCATCGGCATGAGAATTTTGCATAAAGGGTTAAAAGTACCATAGCTAGAGCTAATGGTAATCACAAATAACAATATCACATAATGCAACAATAACAAGTATCACAATAACAATAGTGGTTTAACCTTCAAACAAAAGATACAATGATGGTGTAGTTCCAGAAAGAATATAAGTTAGGGTAATAATCACAAGAAATTCTCATTAGATAAACAAAATAGTTTTGGACCAATTTTCCTTTGGCAACCTAAGCTTGTCAAAGAAATCATATAATAATATTTTAGAATAAAAAGAACTTAGGTTTCAAAAATCTCAAAGGCTTACATAACATGATACCACATACTTGTAACATAACATAATGTTACTCTCACTTATACAATGAATACAATGTTTACTCACACTAGAAATAGGAATATAGAGTTTACTCACCTTGTGGTTCCTTTGCTCCTAATTCATGTAGCCCTTGGACTTCTAAGACTCCTCAAGCTCTAATATGTATTTAATTTAACACTTAGTATTTATTTAGTCATAATGCTCCTATCCCATAACTACCCCATACACATATAGCATACACATACACTTAGAGTTGCACATATAAGTGTACTCATCACTTGCACATAACACGTTGACTTTAAAAATCTTGCACACTTAGGCCTTATAGGCTCACATGAAAACACGTTACAATCATGTCAATACCTTTCTAAGGTCATTGCAATATTATTACCTCAATATCAATTCACTTGACAATCATCTTAATACACTTTACACTTCCATACATGTCAATTTAACAATTAACCTTTCAAGTGTCATGCTTAACTCTTATGATCCTTTTATTCAATTGTCACTTCATCAACTCAAAACCATGTATTCATTATCAAGTCATCATAACATCTAATTCCATATTTCCCAATCACATTTACATTCCAATCACAATATAAGATTAAGATACCTTAACTATACCTTAAGTATACCAAAATGCCTTTAAGCTTGTCTAGGGTCATACCTTCAACTAACATGCAATTTTATCATTTATTATACATACATACATGTCAATAATCATCAAAATACATTACACAAAAATTATAGACATTGGGATAAAAATATTAATGTAGGCCAAATGCATCACCAAAAGGAAAACTAAATTTTCTTTCTTTTCGCACTTTCCGTCTATTATAGTAATATGAAAAAACATAGTTTGAACTAAAAATTTTCATATAAACGAAAAAAAAAATCATTTTAGAATTTTAATTGACATGAATTGGCCATACATGGTATTTCTCATACATGAAAATTCAACTTTTGTGTTATAGGGTATAAACCATGAGTTTTCTTATTTTTGGTATTTTTCGGTCATTACAGTGATATGTATACAGGTGGTTTAAACCATTATTTTTTATTCAATCACAAAAAATATTAGTTTAGAACATGTTCATGCATGATTTGGCAGCCATAGACAATATTTATACAAAAAAATTCCAAGTATTAAGACTTAGATGAAAATCATGAGTTTTCGCGCTTTCCGCACTTTCCATTCATTACAGCAATATGCAAACACATGATTTAAATCATTATTTTTCATCTAAACAAAAAAAAAATATATCATATTAGAATTCTTCCTCACACAAATCGGAAGCCACATGTTAACTTAATAATAGAAATTTCTAACTTCTAAGTTCTAGCAGAAAAACCTTGAATTCCTTTATTTTTTGAAACTTTCTGGTCATTTCAAAAATATGTAAAAATATCATTTAATCTAATATTTTTCATCAAAACAAATCAAAAATCAGTTTAGAAACCAATAATGCACAAATTGGCCCCCTCTAGTGATGTTTATGCATAAAAATTGTGATGTTAAGTTATAAGATTCACCTTTGGAGAAATCTCGCGGAAAGATTTGTGTTTTCAGTGGAAAATAGATTTTCTCTCCCCAAAACTCACCCAAACAGAATTAAATCTGTAAAAATCAGTAAAAAAACCTATTCAAATTAATTTTCTCATAATTTATTTCATAGAAATCAATTTAGGAATTGAAAGAGAAGGAAAACTTACAATTATGGTCAAGAAATCGCGAAACTGAAAGGTGTTTCCTTAATTTTGGTTGAGAGAAATTTTTTTGCCAAGATATAGAAAATAAAGTAATGGCTACTGAAAAACCTAGGACTGGCTGAATTTTACATTATATATTAGGATTTGGGTATAATTTCCACTAATACCCTTAATGAACTAAGTTAGGAGGATTTTTGTGTAGTCGGCTTTTGGGTATTTTAGTTTTTTATTTAAATTTTGGGCTGATTATAATTAATAAAAATACAAATATTTTTCTTATTATTTTCATTAAAATTTCCCCCAAAACATTTATTTAAAAATTATTTTAAAATACCTATAAAATTGTTTTATGCTTAAAAATTGCCTTTATGCATGAAAATTCATTTTATTTGAAATAATTTATTTTATGCGAATGCACTTCTTGTAAATCATTTATTTCACAATAACAACTCATGTCATGCATATTAAAATTAATTTAATATGCCACATGCTCATCAATCATATAGATTACTCATTTTCACGAAGCACACACTTAACCTTAATAGTTCTAATCAAACAAATCATTACGAAAATTTCTAGGGTAGGTGTGGGTTGTTACATATATAGTGGGGCATTTCCTATAAAATACATGTCACGATCACAACCTTAATGTCATGCCTAGAATCATGATCAAAATGCTGGGCGTGATCTTAACTATCTCTTTTTTCAACTTTTTTATTTTTCAAAATTCTTTTGGAATATTTTTTTTAATCAAACAAATTCTTTGACTTTAAATATGATTTTAAGTTATATAAACATAGAATATACGATATTCAAAATAGTTTTAGAAATATTGCAAAATTGAATAATATATGGATAATTGCAATTATTGTATTTATGTTTATTATTTATTTGAGAGGCATGAATGGTTTATCATAGACTAAGAAATCATAATGTATGTTTTCTTTTATGGATATGTAACTAAAGGTTAATTATTTGTTTAGTTTTTAATTGAATTCACTGAGCCTTATGAGCTCTTTTATTTTTATAATTCTCATCTTGGTATGCTAAGGATACTAATGTACATATGTTGATATGGAGATGCAAGAACAAGAAGAGGTTCAACCCATCAAGATGCCTAGTGGAAGCATAAGAGTCAAATGTCGTAATCTCATGTTTTGTAATTTGATTAATTTAAATTTTAACTCATTCCTCGTGGCTTGGAATTCAGCCCATAGCTTGTCCATGATCAAGCCTATGTTTATATTGTTTTTTTTATTAATATATGTATGATAGATATAATACATGTGATGTATGCTAAAATGAATAATGTGCAAACTATGACGTAAAGTTAACACTCGAAAAATCTTCCAAATAAAATATTAGGTCATATTACTCAATTGGAACAATAATTTCTTTGAAGTTATTGGGTAGCATGTGATCTTGTCAGTATAGGATAAATAGTTTGGTAATAATAGCAAAGAGTACCTGAGCTATGTAATGTTGAAATCACTATGCTTATTGGTTTAATGGGTTTGACTTAACTAATGTGAATGACCAATAATGATGATGTGTATATAAGGTCAGAAGCATTAGGAACCAAATTAATTCAGCCCTACAGAGAGTTGTGATGAACAAGTGTCGTTCACTTATTAGATATCAAATCTTTAATAAAGATAATGTGTATATGAGGGTATGTGATAATCTTATAAGAATTCAATCACCCATTAGAAATCCATCCCAATGGGATTTTCGTTCCCTACTTGGAATTATAAGAATCATAAATTTATTGGGAGCACTATTATGATTAAAGACCAAATTATTATGAAAGTTACTTCTTACATAGAGCTACTAATTTTTTATTTTTGCAGTATTCTATTAAAATTAGCAAATCTTATCCCATCGCCAGTATACTTTCTGATAATAAACTGACAGGACCTAATTTTGTGGACTGGTATTGTAACCTTAAAATAATCCTTGCTTACAAAAAGATTGCTTATGTACTTGATTACAATGTTCTTGAATCCTTACTTGAAATGGCCTCTACTGAGGAATATGCTACCTTAAAGAGGTGATAAGAGGATCATGATTTAGCAAGGTGTATCATGTTGGCTTCTATATTAAGTGATTTGCATAAGCAACATCAGAATTATGTTGAGTCGAGGGATAATCTTTTCCATTTGCATAAGCTATATGGATAAGCAAGTAGAACAGCTAGATATGAGATATCGAAGCAGTTGTTCCAAACAAAGATACATAAGGGAGAGAAGGTTAGGACAAATGTTCATAAGATGATTAGCCACATTGAGCAATTGGAGAATTTAGACTTCTCTATGGATGACAACCTTCAAATAGAGTTGATCCTTCAATCCCTCCCAGATTCTTTTTCCAATTTCATCATGAACTATCATATGAATAAGATGGAATCTGCTCCTATTAAGTTACATAATAGTCTTGTGACTACATAAAATGCCATAAAAGGCAAGGTTAAGGAGGTTACTCTAGTTGCTTCTTTTAGTAGTAAGACTACTAAGAAGAAATCCTCCAAACTCAAGACAAGTAGTGGTGTGAGCAAAGATATGCCAATAAAAGTAGCTTCAAATGTAGTGGAAAATGTTTCCATTATGACTAAAGTGGACATTGAAGGAGAAATTGCCCAAAGCATTTGGAATCCTTAAAGGGCAATAAAAAAAAAATGCAAAGGCAAGCCTTAGTAAGGTACGTCTTTTAATTGTTCAAATTCCAATATTTCACATGATTAATTAAATGCTTGGATAGCTGATAGTGGTGCAAGTTCTCATATTTGTATTTCTATGCAGGAAATGACAAGCATTAGAAGCTTAGAAACAAGGGAAGTGATCTTAAAGTTAGTTAATGGAGCAATTGTTGGGCCAACGTTATTGGATCAACTTCCATTGATCTTTTTGATTATATATTATTATTAAAAGATGTTTTGTACATTTCTAACACGTATAAGAACATCATTTTTGTAACTAATATGACTAGTATGGGTTATCAACTCTTATTTAAGAAAAATGTTTGTATTATCTATTATTGTAATAGAATTATTGGTATGGGTTATATTCTTGATGATCTTTATTATTTGGATAATGGTAATAATAATGCAACAATAGGCATAACTAATACAAATGCCATGATAAAAATAAACCCAAATTCAAAACATATTTGGCATTTTAGACTAGGTCATACTACTAAAGATATGATATCAAAATTGGAGAAAATGGGGATCCTTAACCCTTCAGGTGGTGAACCTACTTTATGAGTCTTATATCCAAAGCAAAATGACTAGGTCATCTTTTAATAGAAAAAATGAAAGAGCCAAATAAATTTTGGAAATCATACATAGTGATGTATGTAACCCATTTTGTAAAATGGCAATAGATGAATATTTATATTTCATTACATTTACATATGATCTTTTAAGGTTATGGTATGTATATTTAATGAAGTATAAATATGAATCCTTTGAATAGTTCAAAAATTTCAAAGTGAAGTTGAGAAACAAATGGGAAAATGTATTAAAATCCTATGATTAGATTGATAAGGTGAATACCTAAGTACTTAGTTAAAGACTTCCCTAAAAAATATGACATTATATCATAGTTAACTCCTCCCAGAATGCCATAGTTGAATGGGATATCTGATAGGAAAAATAATACTTTATTGGATATGGTGCATTCTGTGATGAAATATATCGACTTGCCTATCTCTTTATGAGGATTTGCATTGCAGACTGCCATTTATATCCTTAACAGAGTTCCTTCTAAATCTATTCCTAGTACTCTATATGAGATATGGTATAATAGGAAACCAAGTCTTAAATATATTAAGATCTGAGGGTGTCTAGCAAACATTCAAAAGCTAAAGACAGATAAATTGGAAGAAAGGTTTATAAAAGAGAGGTTTGTTGGATTTGCTAAAAGTGCTTTAGGATATTATTTCTATCTTCCTTTTGAGCAAATAATTGTTATTAGTCAGGATGTCATATTTCTTGAGAAATAGTTTCTTTAAGAAGGTAGAAGAAAGATAATATTGGATGAAGGGTCATCTGACGAAATTTAACAAAATGATCAAATGCAAATTGATCAACCCTATGATGAGTTAATACCAGTTGATGATATCTCCACATCAGAACCTGAGAGATCTGATAGAATATCTCATCCTCTAGAGAGACATGGATTTCTTCATAGGAATGTGCAAAAGTTATACATTCATGAAGGAGTTTATCATAGTGATGATCCTACTACTTTTAAGCAAGCTATATCAGATATAGATTTCTCAAAATGGCTAGAAGCTATGAAATTTGAAATGGATTCCATGTATGCTAACTAAGTTTAGGAACTTGTTAATCCATCTAAGGGTATAGTACTTATAGGGAGCAAATGGATTTTCAAGTGAAAAATTTGCATAAATGAAAACATAAAGACATTTAAAGTTAGGCTAGCAGCAAAAGGTTTCGTCAAAGACAAGGCATTGACTATAAGAATACCTTTTTGCCTGTAGCAATGCTTAAATCCATTAGGATATTATTAGATATAGCAGCGCACTATGAATATGATATTTGGCAAATGAATGTCAAGACTGCATTTCTTAAGGGTAACATTGAGGAAGGCATATTCTTGGAACAACCTAAAGCTAATGAATCTAAAGAAGCTTCCACTGTGCGTAAGCTTAAAAGATCCATTTATGGTATTAAGCAAGCTTTAAGGACTTGGAATCATCATTTTGATGAAGAAATTAAATCATTTAATTTCATAAAAAAATGAAGATGCCTTGTGTGTACAAGTAGGCTAGTGGGAGTGCATTTACTTTTCTTAGCTTGTATATGGATAAAATATTATTAATTGGAAATTACGTTGGTATGTTAATAGCTATAAAAGTTTGGCTATTCAAAACTTTCTCCATGAAAGACTTGGAGAAGCTACCTATATTCTTAGAATTTAGATATATAGAGATAGATCGAAAAGAATGATAGGGCTTTCTCAAAGTCAATACTTGGAAAAAGTGTTGAAAAAGTTCAATATGCAAGATTCCAAGAAAGGATTGCTGCTTGTAAGGCATGGTATCCATCTATCTAAGGCTATGTCTCCTAAAACACTTGAAAAAATGGTAAATATGGCTAAGGTTCCATATGCTTCGATAGTTTGAAGCATAATGTCTACTATGTTGTGTACTAAGCTGGATATCACATATGTTGTTAGTTTGACTAGTGGATTCTAATCCAATTCAAGATTAGATCATTAGAGTGTAGTCAAACCTATCCTTGAGTACTTAAGAAGAACTAAGGATTTAGTTTTGATGTATGGAGGAGGTGACTTGAGAATAGATGGGTTTACAGATTCTGGCTTCTAGTAAGATATTGATGATATAAAGTCTATCTCTAGATTTATTTTCACTTGTAATAAAGGGGCAGTATATTAAAAGAGATCTAAGCAATCAACTACTGCATATTCTATTACAAGAGTTGATTATATTGTTGCATTTGATGCTACAAAAGAAGCTATTTGGATTTAGATGTTTGTAACAAAACTTAGAGTGGTTCTTTCCATTGAGTTGGCAATTCCTCTCTACTATAACAATAATGGAGTAACAGCTCAGGCAAAGGAACCAAGGTCTCACAAAAAATCCAAACACATAGAAAGGTGCTATCATATTATCAATGAAATAATTGGAAAAGGTAAAACAACCATGCAGAAAATAGCATCAGTTGATAATAAGGTAGTTCCACTTACTAAAGCAATGAGTTAGTAACAGTTAGAATTTCATGCAGAAAATAGCATCAGTTGATAATACGGTAGTTCCACTTACTAAAGTAATGAGTCAGTAATAGTTAGAGTTTCATCTTAAAAAGATGCAACATAGATATTGCATTGATTGACTCTAGTGTAATTAGGAGATTGTTAAAGTAAATGCCCTAGAGTAGTGACATTTTATGTAAATGTTAAACTTTATCCATAAATGGAAATAAAAAATATATGTTTATTTAAATGAAATTGTTCCATTATATTAAATATATATTTATAGTCCATAAGTATTTTGTAAGAGGATCTATTCTCAAATGTTAAGAATATAAATGGTATATCGCTCATAAATAAACATTTTCAAATGCTTGTGGTCATAGGATTAATGTCTTAGCATCATTAATTTTGAAAGATCATCAACTTTATTTATATTCTATAATCAGTATATGATACTTATGATTATAGAGACAGTGAGTCTCATGCTTTTTGACAAATATTGTCAATATAAACATGTAGATAATTATAGGATGAATAGTTGAACTGTGATGTTAGATGATGATAATATGGAGTTTTATTGCTAGTCAATAAATCATCATCTAGGTTATAATTGTACATATAATCCTTTGACTTAAGGGACACTATATCTCATTCATCAGTGGTTAGAATTTATTACTACTTACGAGCTAATGCTTTTTAAGTAAAAGTAAATGGCATGTGATAATTCTAACTAGTTATATATGGAGGTAATGATATCCAAGAAAGAATTCATTAACTTGAATAAACAATGAAGAAATCTTATGCTATCCTATTATTCTTCAGAACCAAATCCTTGGCCAAGGTAGAAATGATTCATTAGAAACAATTTCTAGCTAGAATCAATTTTATCAAGAATTAGAACCAAGATATAGACATATGATTAAAGTATATTAGGGTTTGACAAATCCATGACCCTAGTTGAGATTAGGATTTCGTGATGAATGGATTTTTGTATATGTTAATTATATTATTAGTCCATGAAATGAATAAGTAATCAAACACTTATATTCATCCTAATTAGGTGGTTATGATGTGCTATGCTATGCGTCACTCATGACCTATGAGACTAAGGGTAAAATAGGGATTTCACATTAGCAGAAAAAAATATTTTTTCAATCCCATTGCTAATTAGACATAGACCTAGAAAGTCACACATCCAAAAGTATTCACCTTGCAAGTATAAAAAAGGTTTACTATAATAATTAATTAAATTATTTAATTAATTAATCAATGGTAAAAGAATTAAACTTGTAATTAAATTTATAAGAATTGTAGCATGTCCTGAAGTTTGAATCCAAAATGATTTCTTATTAATTAAATCCTAATTTATATGTGATATAAATAAGAAGGATTAAATTAATTAAGACTATGGATAAAAGTTAGAAGAACTAATTTCAAGCTTTGGTTATAACCCTAAATAGCCTAAACCTATATGAGATATGGGTAGAGACAATTTAAGGTTTAGAGATTTTCATTAACCTCAAAGCCTATATGATGAATTTAGGAATTAGAGAATATCCACTAAAGTCAAAATGGTCTTTTTACTCTTTAAAACTTAAAAGACATAATCATAAGCCATAAAAGGTAATATGGTCTTTTCAATTTAAGTATAAAGCATAAAGCAATTTAAATATCTTAAATGTCCCCCAATATCCAATAAAGAGTTATTGGCAATATAAAGAATATGATAGTGCTTAATTTGCTTTAGGTTTTGATGTACATCTTTTAATTGAGAAAGCTTAGTGATTAAGTTTTGAAAGAAAAGAAGAGAAGAAGTGTTATTCATTTCTTAATCTTTGTTCTTTATGAGAAAACTAAAGTTTCTTGCTATGAAAAGATCTTTCCATAGCAACTAAAAGAAATCGAATCACCAAAAGTTTGTCTAAAAAGATCTTGAATTCATTTGGGCTACCAATAGGGGGAATCAAGAACATCTAAGTAAATCAAAGTGAACCTTGGAGGTGAAACTTAGTGTGGGTAATCTAGAGGCTTTATAAGTGGGGAGCTTCTAGAAAAGGAAGAAGATTTGAAGTTGATAGCTTTAAGAGGTAATATGATTACCACTTGGTCTTTTTTCCTTTACATGTATTTTACACACTAATTAGATAATTGCTTGAATGTGTATTGGATCCACTTAGGTGAAAGTGAAATTTTAAAATGATTGAAATTTCACCCTCCATGTTGCTTTTGCTTAATTTGCACCTAATATTCATTCATATCTAACATGAAATGTATAATTCTAGAGGAGAATTTAAACCATAGGAAGCATTAATATTGTAAGTAATTGATGAGAAGTATTGAATTCTATGTGTACATGGGACTCATATGGCATACTAATGAAGAGCTCATTTTGAAGATAAAGCATCTCATAATAGTGAAAGTACGACTCAAGGTATTACTCCAAATGCTAAACTTGCACATGATGATCTAATAGTGCCATCTCAATTAGGAGAACATACTCAACTCAACATGAGAAAAAGAACAAGATATGCTAATAGATATTAATGAGATAGAATTGAATAAGTTAAGATAAATACCATAAGGAATGGTAAGCTTTGAAAGTAACTCAATGAAGAAAGGGTGAGATGGATTAAGTTTTAAGGTGGAAAATATAGAAAATTATGAGGCAAAGAAAATTATAAGTGTCAACGAGAATGTAAAATAAGGAATAAGATAATATGGATAAGGACTTTATTGATAAGGATAAGATTATAGAAAGGTAAGTAGAGAAAAGTTATAGAGACAAGTGAATGATAGAAAAGTATAATTCAAACAGGATGAATATTTGAATATGAAAAAAAAAAATTAGCCAATAAGGTGTTGCAATTGGGAATAGTCCTAATGGATTATTTATTCGATCTAATTAGTTGATTAAAATGATATTTTCAATATTAAGTCAAAATAAGAAGTATAAATGCTTACGAGTGATACAGAGTTTAAAGAAAGCGAAAGACATATGAATATGAGAGGATAGTATTGATGGAATTTTATCGAGAATGGTGTATGTAACGAACGAATTAGACTTAGAAATAAGGAGAATATGAAATTGTTAAGGAATGAGTGATTTGAAGCAAAGTGTATAAAGATATGTAATATGCAATGTGAAACCCATAAGAAGAATACAACTTGTATAAATATGAATGTTATATTTAAAGCTATAATTATCATCCTAGTGAAGAAGAAAGTGGAAAGATTCTTTCTTTAGTGACAGGATGACTTGAAATGTTAATGTGAATGTTAAGTTCTACTATAATAAATAAATGGTATCTACTCAATAAGGATAAGACTTCTTAATAGGAAAGTCAATGAGATTCGCCATTAGGTATGGAAGTCTATACATGAGAAAAATTTGCTAGATAAGAGATAATGTGATGAAACAAGATGGTCAAGGAAACGGACACCCCCCTATAATGATATGGTAGCAATTTTAATGTGCGAAAAGGAGAAGAAGTTCACACAACCCATGTATTTATTGATATGTTGGGATAGACTAAGCAAATAAGAATTGCTTGAGAAGAAGCTTAATATCTAAGGACATTACTGATGGAATATGACTTTTTGTTTAAAGGTTTATAAAAGCAATAACATCATTCTATTATGGATGCCTTAATAGATACCCTTTAGTGTAACTCGACCAGTGACAAAGTTGATGGTACTAGTTTCTTAAGGATCATTCTTAAAAGTAAAGAGGATAAGCTCATGTAGAGAAGGATGTGCTCTAATGCAAAAGATAAAAAGTACTTCAAGGTAATCATAGTTTAAATAAAACTTAAAGTTATATAGTATGAAGAAAAAGAATTAGTCAAAATAAGAACGTGGATATAAGAAAAGAAAAGTTGACATAAGTTTAATAATAGAGATGTTCAAATTTATTGAAAGATGAAGTAGATGTTCAAATTTATTGAAAGATGAAGTATGAAAGAAGGATAAAGAATATCATCTAAGTGCTAGAAATTACCATGGATTATAAATGGGCTATATATTTGAATGATAGAAATATGGATCCCGATAACCATGTTAGAATATACTAAGGGATGGTGTTGACTAAGTGAAATTGTATTTCTCCATCATACTTATCGAAACATAAGTCGGGAATTAGAAAGAAAAGTGAGTAATAACTTGATCATAAAATAGAGGAAATAAGTAAAGAAGAAAGAAATACATAAGTATGAATGTCAATAAGAAGTAGCACTGAAGTGCATGACATGTACAACGACTAAGTTTCATTGGATACATTATAAGAAGAACTTGAGAATTTAAAAGAATATACATGCATTTTTAAACTCAACTAAAAGATCTTACTAAGGATTAAATGAATCCTCTTTGTGAAAAAAAAAATCAAGTTATAGGATACAGGAAACTGAAATGGAATTGGACTAGAGTAGTAGTATAATTACACGAGGTTTATTATGATAAATTTACCAAGTAAAGAAAAATGACAAAGAGAATGGTATGCAATGGTTTTATATCAACTGCTGAGACAAATGGACCACCTTTTGTTAAGCAAAGGGATAGAAATTGAAGAAGTTTTGGAATTTTGGCACAAATGCATCGATACCATTTGAACCTTGAAGTAGTCAAGACAATTAGTAATAATAAAGAATCTAAGAATGTTTATATGGTAATTTATGATGCTATAGCATTATAAAAAAAAAATTGATGTAAAAGTTATGGAATTGGTATATGGAGATAGGACACGTAAGTCAATGAAGGATTTAAAGTAAGTTTTGTTATGTTTCCTATATATACATAATTATGTACATACTATATATTTAGTGTATGTTCAAAAGATGATAAAGTAATGATCTTGATATATTTGTAACAAAAGACAAATTGATTGAGAATTTGTCTAATAAGGTAAATAATCAATTCCATATAGACATACATGATTAAGGATTGATTAAATATACAAGGTACCCTTTAATAGTAAGTGAGAAGAGAAGAAATGGAAATAATTTGTTTAGAGTATTAATGTTGGTAAATTGTAATGAATATTAAGAGTGATCATAACCACCAGATATAGGATTGCAACATGTTAAGTTACTTTTCTAGAGGCTTACAAAGAAATGATAAGATCTCTGCATGGTGTTCTAAGAATTTTTAAGTTATGATGAGTTGATACGAAGAAATAGACTTATAGCACGCGAAATGAGAAAGGAGATATTACATATTTAATGGATTAGAAAATCGATATAATATCAATTTCATAATAGATCCTATGATATAAGAATTATTATTAAGAAGACTCATTAGAAAAATTGGAATAAGAAAGATAGCAAGGAACTAATTGAAAATCCATAGAGATAATAAATTTATATGAGAAAACAATTGAGACATGTAGCTTAAGTATTGCCAATTACTTTATGAGCCAAAATTATTTGTTTTGAAAATTCGAGGATGAATTTTCTAAAGAGGGGTAGAATGTAATACCCAGACTTTCCCTAACCTATTAGAGTTAGAAATAGAGGCACTATAATGTTAATGTACTGTGCCATTTAAGGCCTCCCTAGCACATCAAGAACCTTAAGAACATCATAAGAAGTGAATTTAATGAATAATAAAAAATGAGTAATGAAGTAATCAATGTTAATATGCACTTCTATGATAAAATAGAAGTCAAACTGAGTTTGACTTAATGTGACTATGTTAATAATTTATTTGGAATGTGAATCTAAAGTGCTAGTGAATTAGACACTAACATCTCTTAAATCATTAGGAGATGATAATAGTGACATGAAAAGTTGATTTTAATCAAAGTTACATTGGTATAATGAAAGTCAAATTTAGTTTGGCCAAGTGAGTCTATATGAGTTTCATACATGAATAATGCTAATGAAAGGCTAGCAAATGTGTACTATGGAGTGAACAAGATTTACCTAGTAATGTCTAGAGTGTGTAGTGATATTGGAAGATGGAAATATGTATATTAAAGTGAAAGAAAGGAAATGGAAAATGTATTAAGTACCGAGCTTGAAACGTGCATATAAGGGTTTGTTAATGGGCTTTTGGACTCAAAAGCCCAAGCCCATTAAATGGCCGACCTATAAGGCCCATAAATGGGTAAACCTAAGCTTTAACTAGAGTTAAGAATGATTAACCAAGGTTGAGTTTGATGTTGGAAAAGCAAGCCACCATTTTTGACTAAGTAAATTCCTTTTCCAACTTGAATTCTCCCTTTATCCACACCTTAGTCTACATTCATTTTTGCTATTTCCAAAACCATATGATGAGCATCACCATTGTAGAGAAAATCCTAGCTATCTAACTTGATTCAATCTTAGCCATTCATTGAGGTTAAATCCTAACCATTGGATTTAGCTTGATCAAATCCTCACCATCCAACTTAATATATACATAAGCAAAATTATGTTAAGAAATAACATTTAGGCTATTCCTACACTAAAGTCACACACAAAAGAAAGAATTTCTCTCTACACCAATTTCAACAAGAGCTTTAGCAAATCAAAGCTAACCAAGGTGAGGAATTACATTCATCTTCTCTTTTCTATGTCCGAAGATTGATTTTAGTATTTTTGGTTGCATAAAATCCTTCCTACACTATAAGAAAAATTCAGCCCATCATAGTGAATGATCAAGGAAGTATTTTAAATTCTAATTGTATACATCTATAGTTATCTTAGATGAAGAAAAATGATATAAAAGTGTTGAAATGAATTTTGGGAACTTGATTCAAAACTTGAAAATCTTAGAGGCATAAACATAGTTAAAAAGGCGAACTTAGTGTTTTAATATTTTATTGTGATATTGAGCAATCATATATGTTTTATGGTATGTTAGTTTCATATCTCTACAACTAATTTGAAGGTTTGATGAGGGATCATAAGTTTCCCCAAATTTAACCTAAGTGGGACAAGTTGGGATTCATTTGAATAAGAGTGAAATGACTCAAGATAATTGTTAGGAATTGATTGCCTAGGTGTTAATTTAGTGAATCTATGGTTAAATTAAAGGTTGAGAGGGAAATTAATAATTTTCCCCAAATTCTAAGGTTTATGGAACAAATTGGGAATTTTGGAATTTGAACTATAAATCATGAAATTGAATGAGGAATCTAGCTTGGAAATGATTAGGAATAAGAATAGATATAAAAATGTATATGACTCTATTGATACATTTCCATTATGAGTTGAAGTAATAAAACATGTATAAGGTATAATTAGTATCATTAGTTACTAATTAATATGTAATTGAAATGCAAATGTGTAGAATACAAAAAACAAGGATAAGGATATTGTCTAAGAGTGTAAGGAGAACCACTTGCATCAAAGTTAAATGTAAATAGGAGCAAAGGAGTCCAAGGTGAGTAATTAATTATATGATATGACATTTGCTATATCTATGAACCTTTATTGTTCAAACCAATATCATTGAAATATTCCAATTCCATGATGAGCATGAATTGTTTATTGAATGTTGAGCTATTTGATATGATACTCCTTGATGGAATTTGGCTATTGTGAACCTTTCACATTGAGTTCATAATGTGATCATTGAAATTCTTATTGCGAATCTTATATGAACCATTCTACTGATGCCTAATGATAAGCAGAAATATCCTTCTGATGTGGGGTAATACATCAGACCTTGTGCACTTAGTATATGCCTACAGGTAGGGTGAGAGTACCTAACCTCTGTTAAGGGGGAATGCCTATTTGTAAGACCTAATCAGTCTTATGTAATGTGATGCATGTAAGTGAGCAAGGCTTAGGCCGCCACACTTGAATTTATATATGTGGGAAGCATTCTGGTTCCAAGAAAATATTATTTTTGTTAAAGATGTTGTTTCCATCTCAAATGAGAAATTGAACCATAATGATAACATTTTTTGAAATCATTCCATTGCCATAAACAGCCTTCCTAAAAATGATCCTTGTACTCACCATATATATTATATTATTATGTACTCACTGAGCTTTGTCTTATTCTTTAATTGGTTAAAATTTTCAGGTGAAGGTTGATGAGTCAGCATGGTAAATTCCAAGCCCTACTCATTTGCTTGGAAATTGTTTTGCTAAATTTAAGAGTTGTGATTCTTAACTATGAAGACCATTGTCTTAAAGCTTCATGGTTGTCGAAGGTTTAGCACTAGTGTGATGTAAGATTGATATGTACTGAAGAACCATAATGTAATTATATTTATGTTGGTGTAATTAGTAATGATCATATGTAAATGAGATGAATGTCATAATGACATAATGAATATTTGGCTATATGAAGATGACATAATAGAAGTTGGTAATAATATAATTGGGTTCTGATCTTGGGACAAGGTCCTATATGATGAATGGTAAAAGATTATTAGTTAAATGGGATTTTACGGGTTTAGATGACTTTATGTCTCCTATGCCCTAGGACCATCACAGCTTAATAAGTGGGTCATGACAGTATCAAATCGTAGGGAGAGAGTTATCAAATCAGAGAGTTAGAATATTAAGGAAAGTAATGGAAAAACCCCAAAAAATCCTTGAAGTAGATGAATAATCTTGAACAGAGATTGCCTTGCTTAGATGCTAAAGTGAATGAATTAGTGAGACTACAACTAAAGAAGTAAGAAGAGGATTAATTTCAAGAAAACATTGAAAATAGATTATATGATGTAATATTTTTAATGAATTAGAAAGATTGATAAAGGACGAATGAGGAAAGTACTTCAAGTATCTACATCATGAGATGAAAAGTTTCAATTAAGTAAACTAAAAAGAATGTTGTAAGAAGAAAGAATATTAAGTGAAATGAAAATGAATGTATAAGAATGAGAAAGATAAATTGAATCTAATTACTTGGAGTTCTAAAGGTAAGAGGAAAATAGAGCAAGAAATATGATACAAATGCTAGCATCATTTACAAGTTTGAATGGATCCTATATTCGAATAATAGAAATGAAGACTAGAATATCAACGTCTGAGCACATTAAAGAATAATATTGACTAAGAGAAATTGCATTTTCTCTGCTGTACTTATCACAAATCAAGTAAGGTTGTAAGAGTTACAAGAGAAGTGATTATCAATTCTATAAGGTTAAGTTTAGCAATAATTTTATCACAAATATGGAATAAAAAAGTATGGTAGAAACAAAGTATAGGAAGGTAAAAAGATAGGTAGTAAAAGTAAGAGAGGAGTATTGAAGAATGATGTTATAGATGAAAAGATAACATGAGTTATATGCCAAATTTATCGAAGTATAAATCCTAACGAAAGTATAAATGCTTTCCTTAGGCCTATAAGAGGCATATGAATGAACTGTAGAGAAGAACAAAGAATATCAACTATCTTATTATTATAAATTAGGGATAGAAATAATAATAATGTATTAAGGTTGTAGACTAAATGCAAAGTGGATTGAGGATAAATGATATGTGACAAGTACAATAGTTGATTTTGACTATGAACTTAATGTACTACAAATATGATGGAGAATTAAAAGCATTTGTTATGTGTGAGTAATTATGCTCAATATAAAGACTTTCATTGTATATAACCCCTATATGAAAAATCAAATGTTTATAAAAGGTCTTAAATAATTTGAACAAAGAAGAAAGGTGTCAAATATAATTGTAGATGTTCAAGATAAAGGACACTTCTTGAAAAATACTTAAGAAAGGATTGCTATGATAAGCACATAGAACTACTTGAATACATAATTAAGATTGTTCCCTTAAAGAGGATATAGAAATTGAATTTCACAACAATAGAGGAAATAAAGAAACTAAGAGACTCTGTCATCAAATCCTAAATTCCAAGGAACTAAAGGAAGATCCAAAAACGAATAATAATAAATATATATAAAGTAATGTATACATCCAAGGTTACTTGTGTTAACCCTTTTAGGTAAGATAAGTCAAATAGAATTGAGGTATAAGAAAGAAATGAAGAAATAGGATCAAAAATAAGAAATGTTGGGAAAAGAATGGAAATCCTATAAAGATTTACTAAATAAACAAAGAGAATTGGATCTCTACAAGAATATTAAGTATGAAAGAGCCTTAAGGATTCTTAAGGAAGCTAAATATGTTTGAACAGAGATTGCATTACTCAAATATCAAGTGAATAAACTAGAGTGGCTTTAATTGAAGAAGGACGAATAAGATAAACTTCAAGAAAACCTGAGAAAAGATTATACTACGTAACTCTAAGTCAAAAAGAGTCATTAAGTGTACATACAAAATTAAGCACATGTACAAGCACATAAATAGTGATTATGATAATAACAATAATTCTAATAGAATTATACAGAACATGAAATTTTGCTTCATCATAAAGAAAGGTATTGTCGTTAATCTCATTGTCTGCTCTTAGCAATCTTCAACTACTAGCACAACAAGATTGCAATGAAAAGAGACATCAATAATAAGATTAAGGAAAGACATTAGCAACATTATAGACTCTTAAGGTCCAAAGTGGAAACACCCTATTGAAGGAATATTAGGTGCAAATTAAGTGGAAGCAACATAGTGGGTGAAATTTCAAACATTTTAAAATTTCACTTTCACCCAAATGGGTCCAATAATCATTCAAGCAATCATCTAATTAGTGTGTAAAATAATTGAAGGAAAGAAGAGCAAGTGATAATCAAGTTACCTCTTGAAGCCCAACAACTTTGATTCTTCTTTCATTTCTAAAAGCTCCCCAATTGTTGAGCCTCTAGATCATCCACACTAAACTCCACCTCCAAGGTTCACTTTAATTTTCTTTTATGTTCTTGATTCGCTCTCTTGGTAGCCTAATTGGATTCAAGATCTTCTTAGACAAATCTTTGGTGATTTGATTTCTTTTTATTGCTATAGAAAGATCCTTTCAATTCAAGAAACTTTAGTTCTTTCACAAAGAACAAAGAATAAGAAATGAAGAACACTTTTTCTTTTTCTTTTCTCTCAAGACCTAACTTTTCTTAATTGAAAAGATGTTGATCAAAACCCTTAATAAAAATAAACATCATCATGTTTTATATATAGCCAACAACTCTTTGTTGGACATAAGGGAACATTTTAGATATTTAAATTGCTTTTAACTTTAAGCTTAAATGGAAAAGACTAACTTATCCTTTATAGTTTATGATAACTTCCATTAAGCCTTAAATAGTTAAAAGATAATTTTGACCTTGTTATACTTTCTCTAACCTTCAAACTCATCATAGGGGCTTTAAGGTTATAGAAATTCTCTAACCCCTAAATTGTCTCTCTCTATTTCTCAAATTGGCTTGGGTCATTTAGGGTTTTGTCTAAACTCAAAATTAATTCTTTTAACTCATCCATAGTTTTAATTAATTTAATTTGCTCATTTATAGCATATATAAATTAGAATTTAATTAATAAGAAATCATTATGAATTTAAACTTCAAGACATGCTAAGGTATTTGTAAATTTAATTACAAGTTCAATCCTTTTACCACTAATCAATTAATTATCCTTTTACCACTAATCAATTAATTAATACTTTTATTAATTATTATGGTAAACATTTTATTCTTGGAAGGTGAATACCTTTGGGTATGTGACTTTTTAGGATCATGTCTAATTAGCAATGGGATTGAGAAAATATTTTTATTTATTATTATGAAATCCCTATTTCAGCTTTAGTCCCATAAGTCATTAGTGATGCTTAACATAGTATATCATGACTATCTAATTAGAATGAATGTAAGTGTTTAATTACTTATTCATTTCATGGACCATTGATCATAATTAATGTGCACTAAAATCCCTTTATTATAAAACCCGATCTTAGCTAGGTCATAGATTTTTCCAACCCTAATATGCTTTGATTTAATGTCTATATCTCGATTTTAATTCTTGATAAAATTGATTCCTACTAGAAATCCTTTCTAGTGAATCTTTACTACCTCGGCCAAGGATTTGATTACCAAGAATAATTAGATAGCATAATATTTCTTCTTTGTTTATTCAAGTTAATAAATTCTCTCTTGGCGATCACTTACCTCTATAAATAATTAATTAGAACTATCACATACCATATACCTATACTTGAATAGCATTAGTATTTAAGCAGTAATAAATTCCAATTACCAATGAATGAGATACAATGTCCATCAAGTCAAACGAATATAAGTATAATTATGATATAGTTGATGATTTATTGACTAGCAATAAAACTCTATGTTATCATTATCTAATGCTACAGTTCAACTATTCATCATATAAATATCCATATGTTTATATCAGCAACATTTGTCAAATAGTATGACATTTACTATCTCTACAATCATAAGTATCACATACTGATTATAGATTATAAATAATGGCAATGGTCTTTTGAAATTAATGATACTCAGTCATTAATCCTATGACCATGAACATTTCAAAGTATTTGTTTAAGAGCGATCTGCCATCCATACTCTCGACACTCGAGAATAGATAATCTTTTAAAAATACTTACAGACTACAAATATATATTTAATACAATGGAATAATTTCATTTATAAACATATATTTTATTGCCATTTAAGGATAACATTTTACATTTACATAACATATACACTGCTTTAAGGCATATACTCTAACACCTACCATGACAACGATAAATATCTAGGACTACTCCTTTTTGATGGGCTCATAAGAAGGAGAAATTAATTTGATCTTCATCACCATCATACCCACTTTGAATAGCTACCTTATCAGTTGCATAAAGGTTTGGGGAGTCATTTACAAGATGAGCCTGAAGATGAAGAGAAGGATTAAATTTATCATTAGTAAGCATCATAGTTTAAAATTCATCCCTTGGATAGAAACCTTTAAGATGATTTTCCTTCTAGTTCTTCTTATGAGCATGAATTTTCTCATAGTAATTAATAGGGAAAGCCTAAAAAGAGGCATTGGCTTCTTCAGAAGGCCAAAGCATAAAGAAGCAACATTATTCCTACTACATAAGAAGGATTTGAAACTAGTAAATTTTTCAGGATGATCAAATAAATCTTGATAGAGTGAAAAGGAATAAGATTTATAGACAAAGACTTAAGGATACATATTAGTTGAGCTTTTGAAATACGATCATTTATATAATAACTTGACAATGTGAATTTTGAAATTTAATATTTGAAAATGATTTACTTAATTAAATATTAATTTCTATTCTATACTATTATATTTCATTTTATGTTAATTGATTTCAAAAATATTATTGTTAGTATTTATTTTTCAAATTATTATTATTTTTATTACCATTATTACTACTACTACTATTATAAATAAGAGAACACGTTTGATTGGTTCCTAAGGAACTAATAAGCACTTGTGGGGTTTTAAAAAATGGGAGACAAGCAAAGAGGGGGAGAGAGGGAGAGAGAGAGAGAGAGAGAGAGGAGAGGGAAGCCTTCCATTACCTATTTCATTGTCGTCGAGTTGTTATTCATCGACATGCACTAGACCAGGGAGGAGCTCATGGCAAGATGAGTCCATACTCAATGCTGAATAATACCACCAATCGTCACATGAGCCACTACAACATTAGTCGGCAAACAAACTTTCTTTAGTTGATTTTAGCCATCTCTAACCTCCATTCACAGTAATGCAAGTACTAATGGATTCCATTCCTCGGTACCTCATTTGCAAAATTTGGTTGATGTTTCATTTTGGCTAGAATTCAAGAAAACTACAAGTTGTCGATGTGGAATTTGGCAACTCTTTAGTGTGTAAGAGGAAGTGAAGTATACGATTCGCCATCATCAGTATTTTTCGGTGACTTTTTGGTGAGTATCGCTTGTCAGATTTTGTATTTATTTTTCAACACATAATTTAATTGTTGAATAAGATTGATTTTGAGAATAGATGTTGAAGAGTTTAGGAAATAAATTGTAATTAATTAATTAATTAGTAGATTGTACCATATTTGCATTAAGTATGTCTTGGCACTTCAGGGGGATTAGGTCAATACCAAGGGAAACTCTGTCAGATTTTGATAGAGTTCTCTCTCTCTCTCTCTCTCTTTATATATATATATATATATATATATATATATATATATATATATATATATATATATATATATATATATATATATATATATATATATATATATATATATATATATATATATATATATATATATATATATATATATATATATATATATATATATAATTTTGTAATGATTGTTTTAACAATTTTCGATGTCCTTTTCATAGACCGTCTCAGACCATCTTTTATAACTCCCAGTCCTAATCATTTGTTCACTCGAGCTTCCATACTAGAATTATAAGTGATACTATTTAATATATTTTTCATGCATTTGCATTGTTGCATGTATATATAATATATATTTATGCATTATAAAATAATTGAATAGTGAATATGTGTATATGTATATGCATTATAATTAAATGGATTATTTGATTTTGGTTATTAGATGGTATTGGGATGAGATAGGGCCACTTAGACTGCTAACTATGATGATGTGATGACGACAAGATGAGCTAGGGTTGGTATATGACGACTAGAGGCTTTTACATTGCCTCGCTGCTGCCAATCAGGCCAGTGCTGCTAAGACAACTATAGATCTAGTATTGTATTAAGAGACAATATGTGATAAAGAGAGCTAGGATAGGGGAATTGGCTCCCCATATTCAGGTTTAGTGATATTCCTATGGATTGTATCCAATCCTTGTTTGATTATGTGACTTATTCATCTCTATGACACAATGAACCAATATGAGCATTAGTAACATGCTTATAGGAGACCAAGTTAGTATATTGATTAGTATCATTCACTGAGTTAAAACACTTACCCCTATCTCCTTATTTTTTTCAAGTTACACAGTGAGTTGTGTATAAGATATCTTCTTATTGAATTCCCTATCTTTTTCAATGATAGTTGATTAATTTGTGTACTTTATTTACTATATTATGATTTGTAATCTAGAATTCTAGAATTACAATAATATCTAGGATTGTATCTATATTTCCTTGGTTTGTATTTATGTCCATACTATTATGATATTTCTGCCAGACATATTTGATGATAGTAGGATTGTGAACATAATGATGGTAATAATGAGATTATATTGTAATGTTTTCATATTTTGTTATTAGTGAGGCCACAACCCATGTTATATGTTTATAATATCTAGTTTCTGAATCATTCTCCATTGATGTGATAGGTCAGACTGACTACAGGCTTTGAAGGCATTTAGCTCTTATGCCCTAGCTGGTCATGTGCCCTTAGAGTCATGTTTTGATAATTTATGATTATGTAAGAACGATGGAACATGACTACAGACTAAAGTGTTAGTGCGATTACTTGATTAAGACTTCTCATTTCTGAAAAAAAGAAAATTCTCCCATTGTTTGAGAGACTTAATGTCACATCTCAACTTCTAAGACATGATGGTCCTAGAATATGGGGAGATATAAGGTCACCTACACTCATAGAACCCTCTCATGCATGGTTAAACACCACCTAGGATTGTACCAAAATCTCATGCATTAACTTGTATTACCATTAATAAAGAAAATCCTTAACTAGTGGAAGAATAGTTTAAAAATACTTTAAATATAATCTATAAGAAAAGAATAATTAAGACTCTAAATTAATCATAAAATGAATAATGTTCCAAAAAGAAACTCCCGGAGCATCTAAGAGTGACTCTCCATATCATAGTACATAAAATGACTTGGACAAGGAAATCTCCCAAGCAGAGTAGATTGCTTGAGCTATCACCTTACCCCCTCATAATGTCACCTAAAACCACACAAGGAAAGCAGTGAGATAGATAATCTCAATGAGTAAACAATACAATTTATACAATAACACATATCCTTATGGAAGGGTTCATAGTTCATAGTTCATAATTCATAGTTTGTGATTTAGCAAGTTTAGCAAAAATCAAACTTATAACTTATAACTTATAGAGTGATGGCTTTTGCCTTATTCACTCGGGCATAAAAAGAGAGAGGTGGCATCGTACCAAATTCCAACTCTTAACTTATAAAGAAGCATGAAGCTTATCAGGCTCCATGGCTAGAATCGCCCCTTCTAGCTGAGATGGATACACTACCCTTATCAATCGAGTTAAGACCATGTGCATAAGTTCTGATGATTTTTTGCATTAGCATAAGAATTTCTGCATATAAGAGTTCATAGGTTCCATAGCCAAAGCTAATGGCAATCATTTGTAACAAAAGTATGGAAGAATGCAATCACATGTATAATAGTATCAATAGAAGTTTAGCTTATTAAATAAAGGATAAACAATAGTGTGGTTCCAAAAAGAATGTAAGGTAAAGCAACAATCACAAAGGCTTTTTTCTTATCATTGAATGGTCAATAATAGTTTTGGACCAATTTTTCTTTGGCGACCCAAGCTTAATAAAGAAATCACATAATTATAATTTAATATAGAAAGGAATTTGGGTCTCAAGAATCTCAAAGGTTTACATATCACGATAACTTGTACTTGTAACATGAATATAATGTTTATTCGCATTATGGTTCCTTAGCTATTAATGCTTATAGCTCTTGCACTTCTAACAATCCCCAAAATCTAACATAACATTACAATTCAATACTTAGCATTGGCTTAACATCATGCTATACTACCCCATAACTATCTCATGCACATATATCATTCACATATACTTGTAGTTGCACTTAGAAATGCACTCATCACTTATACATAACATATTGAGTTTTAAGTTTTGCATACTTTGCCTTCTTAGGCTCATATGGATTCACATAATAATTCATATCAAGACTTTTCTAAAGCCAAACACAATGAATCATAATCTTAATATCAATTTAATGTAACTTCCATCTTGGTATACTTAATACTTTCTATATATATCAACTTAACAAGTAAACCTTAAAAGAGTCATGCTTGTCTCCTTTGGACCGAATCATACAATCAATCTTATAGGAAAATTAGGATCATTAATTTATAATTAACATATCATAAAACTCAATTCACATGCCACTTAATCATATACACATATTAGTCAAACATGTCAATTAGGGTTTTGGAAACCCTAGGCAAGGCTGAACCACTCGAAGAGTTTCCTAGAGTTACTCCTTCAATCATTATGCAATTAAATCATGTACCATTCCTATACACATATCAACAATCACTAAAATGTATTTTATAAAAATTATAGGCCTTGGGATCAAAATCCCAATATTGGCCGAATCCACCATAACTATGGAAACCATTGGTTTTTCTTGTTTTTCTTATGTTCTGATCATTATAGTAATATGTAAACGCATGATTTAAACCAATATTTTTTTTATATAAACATAACAAAAATTAGTTTAGGATAAAAAACATGTAAATTGCCCCCCCTAATGCATGTATGCATGAAAATTCTAACTTTTAGGTTTCGGGGTTCACCTTTAATAGATTTGAGAAGAGAGAGATATGTTCACGGTTGGAAATCAGTTTCTCCCTCTAAAAACAAACTGAGGCCAAATATAATAAAGAAAAATTAAAAAATATCTAGCCCCATATGGATTACTCATTATTATTTTCATAAAATTCAAAAAATAACTTGAAAGGAAAGGAAAACTTACAAGGAAGATCACAAAATCACAAGGTTTAGAGGCACCTTGTGAATTTTGGCCAAGAGAGAATTTTTTAGAGCAAAATTATGTAAAACCTAATGAAAAATAGAGTGGAGGCTACCCAAACACAAGGGAGGCTGAATTTTATATGGGTATTAGGGTTTTGGGTGCAAAATTACAATATTACCATTAATGAGCTAGGTTAGGAGTGCTTAGGTGTCTTGGGCTTCTAGTGAATTTGATTTTTAATCCAATTTATGGAGTTGACTAAAATTTATTAAAAATAAAATATCTTGCTTCTTATTTTCATTAAAATTTCTCCAAAAATATTTAATTTAAAATATTTTAAAAATACTCATAAAAATTATTTTATGCTTAAAAATCGCTTTGTGTGTGAAAATTCACTTTGTATGCATTAAATTAATTTATGCATATGCACTTCACATAAATCACCTATTTCATGTTTGTAATTCATATTATGCATATTAGAACTAGTATAGCATATCACTTGCTCATATCTCACGTAGCACATGAAATTTCATGAAAGCATACACTTTGTCACAATAGTTCTAAAATCAAGCAATTTGTCACGAAACTCCTAGCAAGGGTATAGGTTGTTACACTTAAACCATTGTAAGAAGGTGATTAGATGATTAATTTTGTTATTAATTTTTAAGAAAGTAATGTATATGATCAAGTGGAAGGGCTAAATTTCCACATTAATATGATAAAGAAGATGGAAGTACCATAGAAAACAAAGAAATTCTTTCAGCCACTGGCAAAAAGAGTTGATAGTGAAGATCATAAAAACATAAACCCTAATGAAAGTATACTTAGGATGAATTACTAACTCTCAAATAAATCAAAGTCTATACTTTTGGATGAGACGAGACTAGTATTCAAAGATTTGGTTAGCGTCCAGGCCCTGGAGATCTCCCTGGGAT
>CANTUT010000567.1:67500-125000 GCA_947687605.1 Reutealis trisperma
TTTTCGAATCCACTTAACCCTACTATCAAATTATCATACTTAGCGTGCATTTAACATGAGCACCCATCATATAATATCACATAACAGGATACATATCACCTAGCATATATCACATATCATAGCGTGTATCATGTATTATAATTATGTAACACATAACCTATAGCATAATGAGCTCTCCTATCATTTAAAGGTTAATTATCTCATAGGCAATAAAAGAAATCAAATCTAACCCAAGTAGCTTAGTAGTCAAATAATGTCATTCATATTATGTAAGTCCTATGCCACTAGGCTAATAGTTACCAACTACTAATGCGAGTCTCAGTTGTGTTCATCATTAGGGAGACATCAAGTGCACAATCTCCCATCTGTTCAACATATCTAGCCATAATCTGTTTCACGTCCTTTCTTATAACATGCACCAAGGACCTAAGACATCGATTTTCTTTCATCAGGTCAAGTAATCTCTTTCGAACCTCTGCATCTTACTTTGAATCTAGTTATAAGCTAAACACTCCTCAGGGTCTTCCTCATCAGTAGTCTTCTCTCTCTTAAGGTGGATCGCAGGTATGGCCTTCTCAAACATCTCTGGCTAGGTCCTCTTGCATAATACATGAGGTGTTATATGTCGAGGTCCTCTAGCAAGGGTACTCTTCTTGGTTATCTGGTAAAAGAATCATAAGGCACACAAACAATGACAAAGAGTACTATAGCTTATTAAGGTTTCGCGAAACTATAATAGCGATAGATTGCAAGTGATATGAAAAAAAAATTCCTATGCTCTGGGATTATACTTAATCAATCTAATAAACAGACAAGTCTAAACTAGACTTAAAAAAACTATAGCTCTGATACCATCTTTGTCACATCCTAAGTTCAGAGATATGATGGTCTTAGAACATGGGGAGACATAAGGTCACTTACGCCCAGAAAACCCACTCATGAACATATAAACATTGCCTAGGATCATACCAAAACCTCATGCATTAACTTAATTATCCAATAATAAGGAAAAACTTTAACTAGTGGAAGAATAGTTTAAAAACACTTTTAAATCCAATCCATACTAAAAGGACACTTAAGTCTCCAAGTAAAATTATCAAATGAACAATATTCTAAAAATGAGACTCCCAAAGCATCTAAGAAAGACACTTCACATTATAGTAGGGTAAAAGACTTAGACAAGGAAATCCCCCAAGCTAAGTAAATTGCCTAAGCCATCACCTTGCCTCCTCATAATGCTCACTTGGAAACGACACAATAAGAGGGGTGAGATAGATAATCTCAATGAGTAAACAATACAACTTGAACAATAACACATATCCCTTTATAAAGGTTCATAGATCATGGTTCATAGTTTGCAATTTAGTAATATTTGCAGAAATCATACTTTTAACTCATAAGACATAGAGTGAAGGCTGCTGCCTTGTCTGCTCAAAACATAATATAGAGTGAAGTTTGTTGCCTTGTCCACTCATAACATAATATAAAGTGAAGGTTGTTGCCTTGTCTACTCATTACATAATATAGAGTGAAGGTTGCTACCTCGTCCACTCGTAACATAATATAGAGTGAAGGTTGCTGCCTCGTCCACTTGTAACATAATATAGAGTGAAGGCTGCTACATTGTCTGCTCGTAACATAATATAGAGTGAAGGCTACTGCCTTGTCCACTCGTAACGTAAATATAGAGTGAAGGCTGCTACCTTGTCTATTCATAACATAAATATAGAGTGAAGGCTGCTACCTTGTCTATTCATAACATAAATATAGAGTGAAGACTGTTGCCTTGTCCATTTATAACATAAAGGAGAGGTAATAATAGCATTGAAGAATGCAATCACATGTAATACAATAACAATAAATTTTTAGCTTATTGAACAAAAGATAAACAATAGTGTGGTTCTAGAAAGAAAGTAAGGTAAGGTAACAATCACAAAGGTTCTTTCTTATAATAGAATAAACAATAATAGTTTTAGACCAATTGTCCTTTGGCAATCCAAGTTTAACAAAGAATTCATATAATTATAGTTCAGGATAGAAAGGAACTTGGGTTTCAAGAATTTCAAAGGTTCATATATCATGATAACTCATACTTGTAACATGAACATAATGTTTACTCACCTTGTGGTTCTTTTGCTCCTAGTACTTGTAGCCCTTTGAACTTTTACTACTTCTCAAGATCTAACATAATATTTAATTCAATACTTAGCATTTATTTAATATCATGCTATCCTATCCCATGACTACCCAATGGACATATAATATTCACATAGATGTGCATCCATCACTTGCACATAACATGTTAACTTTCAAAGTCTTGCACACTTAGCCTTCATAGGCTCACATGAAAGCACATTATAACTCATACTATGACTTTTCTAAGGTCAAACATAATATATTATGATCTTAATATCAATTCCATTTAACATTCAACTTAGAACACTTAACACTTTCCATATATGTCAACTTAACAAGTAATCTTTCAAGTGCCATGCTTATCTCTCATGACCAATCCATACAATTAAACTAATAGTCAATTTAAGATCATTAATTCATTATTAAATTATCATGAAACCTATTTCCCATATCACTTAATCATATTCACATATTATTCACAATGTAGTAATAGGGTTAGAAAACCCTAGGTATACCTAATTGTCTCTAGACTTGTCTAGAATTATTCCTTTAACTAACATATAATTTAATCATTTATCATTCATATATACATGTCAATAATCATTAAAATATATCACATAAAAATTATAGACATTGGAATTAAAATCCCTATGTTGGCCGAATGTACCCATCAAAGAAAAACATGAATTTTCTTACTTTTCGCACTTTCTGTTTGTTATAGTAATATGCAAAAATATGGTTTAAACCAAGATTTTTCATGCAAACATAACAAAAATCATTTTAGAACATCTCAATGCACTAATTGGCACCTATATGTGTATATATGCATGAAATTTTCTAACTTTAAGTTTTAGGGTGAAAATCATGAATTTTCTTACTTCCCATACTTTTCTAATCATTATAATAATATACAAAAATAATTTAAATCAATATTTTTCATCTAGATATAACAAAAATCAATTTAGAATATAATAACACACAAATCGATAGCCCCCCTCATGAATTTATGCATGAAAATTCTAATTTTGAGTTTTAGGGTTCACCTTTGGAGGATTCGCATAGAAAGGATTGTGTTTTCGGTGAAAAAATCAATTTCTCTCTCAAAATTTCTCCTAGGCTGAATTTAATAAAAAAATGTAAATACATAGCCCAAAATAATTTTTTCATGATTAGTTTCATAAAAATCAAATAGTAAATCGAAAGAAGGGAAAAACTTACAAAATCGATTGCAAAATCGCAAGGTTTGAAGCACCTTGTGAATTTTAGTTGACAAAATATTTTTGAGTGAATTTTTTAGTCAAAATTATGAAGAATAATAGAATGCTTAATATATTTAGGATTTTGTCAAAATTCTAAGTTTACCCTTAATGAGCTAGGTTAGGAGTGTTTTGGCGTAGTGGACTTTTGAAAAATTAGCTCTTTTATTTAATTTATGGGCCGATTATAGGTAATTAAAAAATAAAATATTTTTCTTATTATTTTTATTAAAATTTCCCCTAAAATATTTTTTCAACCATTACAATAATATGCAAAAATATGATTTAAACCAATATTTTTCATGTAAATATATCAAAAATCATTTTAGAATATCAACATATATGAATCGACACCTCTTGAAGTTTTTATACATGAAAATTCCAACTTTTGTATTCTAGTGTAAAAACCATGAATTTTCTTGCTTTTCGTACTTTTCTGATCATTATAGTAATATACAAAAACATGATTTAAATCAATATTTTTTATATAGACACAACAAAAATCAATTTAGGACACAAAAACATACAAATCAGTAGCCCCCCATGTATTTATGCATGAAAATTCCAACTTTTAGTTTTAGGGAAGGAAGAGTTGTGTTTTCGGTAGAATATCGGTTTCTTCTTCAAAATAATCACCTAGGAAAAATTTAATTAATATAAAAATAGTAAATTAATAGCCCAAAATAGTTTTCTTATAATTAGTTTCATAAAAATCAAACAGTAAATTGAAAGAAGAGAAAAACTTACGAAAACGGTCGCGAAATCGCAAGGTTTAAAAACACCTCGTGAATTTCAATGGAGAGAATATTTTTAAGAGAATTTTTCTATAAAAATTATGAAGAATAATAGAATGGTGGCTGTCTAATAAGGGCTGGCCAAAATTTTGCTTATATATTTAGGGTTTTGGCAAAATTATAAGTTTGCCATTAATGAGCTAGGTTATGAGTGTTTTGGTGTAGTGTGCTTTTAGAAAATTAGGCCTTTCCTTTTATTTAATTTATGGGCTGATTATAGGTAATTAAAAATAAAATATTTTTCTTATTATTTTCATTAAAATTTTTCCCAAAATATTTATTTAAAAATGCTCATAAAAATTATTTTATACTTAAAAATAGTTTTATGCATGAAAATTTAATTTATGTGCAATAAATTATTTTATACTTATACACTTCATATAAATCACTTATTTCACCATAATAATTCGCATTATGCATACCATATACTCATCAATCACATAACACATGAATTTCATAAAAGCACACACTTAGCCCTAATAGTTCTAAATTCAAGCAAATTGTCACGAAACTCCTAGGGTGGGTGTGGGTTGTTACACTTGACCTAACCTAAACATCATTGCCCCATTACTTTAGCGCTTAACTTAAACACCATCACCTTAACGCTAAACCTAAAGCCTCAATACCTTATCCTTTGGCCTTAAACACGTTGTTACCTTAATCTTACCCAAAATATCATCACCCTAACCTTTATCTAAAAAACATCTCACCCTGGCCTTACCCTAAACACTAAACGCCTGAACCTAACACCTCAAACCTTCTTTTTGGATGTAAACCTAAACCACCTACCTTTGGGTCTTAAACTATAAACCTGCAACCCTAAAACCTATATCTAACCCTAAAACTCAAGTTCCCTTACTCAAACCCCACTACCTGACTATAAGCCTAACTTAGACCCCATACCCTTATCAAAAAAATCTAGACACCTTAGCTCCCCAATACTAATACCTCTTATCCTTTGTCCAAAATCAAACCCCCTCCTCTTAAGTCCAACACTTATGGCCTATTACCTTCAAAATAGACCTATTACTCCTATGTTACCAAATACCTATAGCCTATACCCTAAACCGCGACAAACCTAACACTTTACCTTAAACTAAGGACTTTGACCTATCATAGCTTAAGAATTCATCTAAAGCCCAAAAATGGTAAGCCCATAACACTATAAAGAATCCTTTTCCCTTAAATTTTGCATGCCCATTTTCCTATTTCTTTCCAAGTGTCACGACCCATTTATTAAGCAGTAACGGTCCAAGGGCATAGGAAGACATAAAGGCACCTAAACCTGTAAAGCCCCATTTAACTTATAATTCTTTACCATGTTGAACCTTATCCCAATATCGAAACTTGATTACCTTTCTTTATTGCCCATTGCTAGTTTATCATTTTACATATTACCAATTACTTACTAATACCATTTATTTACTCAACTCGTAAAATTTCCAGATTTGTATTTCATGTTATTATCCAAATGTTCATAACTTAATACATTATTATAATAGTAATTACAATACAATTTACAATAGACATAAATCTAATAACATTTTAGTACTAAACCTTTAGTAACCATGGAGCTCTAATACAGTGGTCTTCAATAATTGAAATTAGTATAGTAACTTCCAAGTCGAATAATAAGGCTTGGAATTTACCTTGCTGACTCGTCAATGTTACCTAAAAAATTTAAACAACTAAGGAATGAGATAAAACTCAATGAGTACATAATAATACAACATGGGGTGAGTGTGTGGCTTCTTGTCAAGATGGGCTCATTATGACAATGGAGCGATGTTAATCAAAATTGTCATTATGGATTAATTTCTCATTTAAAATAGAAACAATATCTTTAGTAGAAATAGTAATCTCTTGGGAGTGGAATGCTTCCAACACATATATATTAAATAGTGGTGGCCTAAGCCTTGCTCACTTGCACACATTACATTACGCAAGACTAATCAAGTCTTATTCTTAGCCATTCCCCCTAATAGAGGTTAAGTACTGTCATCCTACCTATAGGCTTATACTAAGTGCATAAGGTCTGATGTATTACTCCACATCAGAAGGGTATTTTTGCTTATCAGTAGGCATCAATAAAAAATTCGTAAGGAATTCACAATAGAGAATTCAACAGAAAATATGCCAATATAAGAATAATTCTCATCAATGGTCATATTGTGAAATTAATATGAAAGGGCTCGCAATGGCCAAATGCCATAAAGAAACATCATAATCAATGGCTCAATATTCAATAGGCAATTCATGATCAACATGGAATTGGAGTATTCAATGAAAATAGTTTCATCAACAATGGTTCATAGAATATGGTACATGTCATATTATATTATTAAGTACTCACCTTGGACTCCTTTGCTCCTATTTACCTTTAACTTTGATGCGAGTGGTGCTTCTCACACTTTTAAACAATGTCCTTATCCTTGTCTTTAGTTTCTACACATTTGCATTTCAATTACACATCAATCGTTTCCTTGTTATGACATTAGTTTACATTTAGCTTAACTTGTTAATACTTTTATATTATTCATTGTAGTGCTAACATATTTCTTTTAAGGTCAAGAAACACTATACATATACTATCACTAATTTTAGCACTTTCCTTAATTGTTTACCAATGGCCAAATACATTCACTTAAGGAAAGATAATTCCTTTCCTCCCAATTTCCTCTTTCAACTTCATATTTCCCAATTAGATTCAATTAAAAAAATTCTCAATATTTAATGGGATTAATTCCACTTTCACCTTTCAATTCCATAAATGAACCTAATTCATTAAATTTGGGGAGAATTATTTCTATCAATTGAATTTTGAAATTTATGTTATATAAATCATGTTGCACAATTCTTAAGCTAATTCCCGCTTTAATTTTATGAGTTCAAGTTCAATTCTAAAAATCTCCAATTTATCCATAAACCCTAAAATTTGGGGAAAACCATTGATTCATTATCAAATCTTTAATTTAATCATAGATTTATCAAATCAACACCTAGACAATGAATTTCCACCAATTATTTTGAATTGATTCACTCTTATTCATAAGAACCCTAACTTGTCCACTTAGGTCATTTTGTGGAAAACTTATAATTTCTCATCAAATCTTCAAATTAGTTATATAAATATGAAATTGACATAACATAAAACCTATGTGATAATCAAGTATCAATATCTAATATTAGAACACTAAGTTCTCTTTTAAACTAAATTCATGCAACTAAGACTTTCAAGTCTTAAATCAAGTTTTCAAAATTTATTTTTGACACTTTTGCATCATTTTTCTCCATCTAAAATAACATTAGATACCTTCAAATGAAATTTAGAATACTTCCTTCAAAAATCCATATGTTAGGCTAAATTATACCTTTTGGTGCACTTAGATGAGTTTCTTGTTTTCCTTGTTTATTTTCTCATGTTAAACCCTTAGTTCTCAAGCCTAAGTTTCATATTTCATTAGCTAACATATAGAAAAAATATTTCCCTATTCTTATTCTTATGGCCAAACTACATATGTTGAAGAAAAGGAAGGTTTTGTCAACTGTAACACCAAAGTCATACATAGAATAAAGAAAGAACAAGGGGAGCATAATTTCTTACCTTGTGAAGATTTGATTTTTGAGTTGCTATAGTGATGACAATATGGAGAGGTTTTTCTTTAGTTGGTGTTGTGATTTTTGGTGTAGAATTAGCAAAATGATAGAAATGAACATAATTTTTACTTATATATGGAATGTTGAATGGTGATGATTTAATCATGCTTAATCTAATGGCTAGGATTTAATCAAATAGATGGCTATGATTTAATCAAGTTGGATGGTTAAGATCTTATCTAGATGAATGATGGTCATCATATGGTGTGGAAATAATAAAAATGTATTAGACTTTATGTAGGGAAAGTGAAATTCAAGTTGTTTAAGGGTTTGAATTAGTTAATTTTGGTGGCTACTAAGTCAAATTTGGTGGCTAATTCATCCTACACCAATTTAACCTTAGTTAACCATTTCCATCTCTAGTAAAGCTTATGTTCATCCATTTATGGACATTATTAGTTGGCCATTTTAATGGACTTGGACCTTAGGGTCCAAAGCCCATTAATAAATCCATATGTGCACATTTTAAACTTAGTAATTTAGCAAATTTTACATTTCATTTCTTTCATTTTAGTATACATATTTCTACGTTCAATATCATTACACACTTTAGACATTACTAAATAAATTCTATACATTATAATGCATATTTACTAGCACTTCAATGGCATTGTTCAGGTATGTACATCATGCAGGCTCACTATGTCAAAGTAAGTTTGACTTGTATTGTACCATTGTAACTTTGATTGAAATCAACTTCTCAGGTCACTATTGTTATCTCCCAATGACTTAGGAGATGTTAATGCCCATTTAGTAGCATTTTAGATTCACATTTCAAATAAATATTTAAGGTAGTCACATTAAGTCAAACTATGTTTGAGTTTCATTTTATCATAAAAGTGCTTATCGAAATTGATTACATTCTTTACTTATTGTCACATTATTCATTAAAATTATTTCTTATGGTATTAATTCTTAATATGATAGAAAGGCCTTGAATTGTATAGTAAATGAACATTATAGTGTCATAATTACTGACTCTAATAAATTAGGAAAAACTTGGGTATTACATTTTACCCCTCTTTAGAAAATTCATCCTTGAATTTTCAAAACAAATACTCTTAATTCATATGGCAAATGATAATACATGTCTCAATTGTTTTCCCTATGCACATTTATTATCTCCATGAATTTTCTACCATTTTCTCACTATCTTAATTATTCAAATTTCTATGATAATTTCTCTTTAATAACAACTCTTATATCATAAGGTCTATTATGAAATCAATGTTACCTTGATTTTCTAAACTATCAAATATATAATATCTCTTTTGTCACTTTGTGTACTATAAGTCTATTGTCTCATGTCAAACTCATCATTGGCTTAAGAATCCTAGGGTAATGTAAATATCTTTCATGATTCTTTTAGACACTTTATCTTGCATTATACTATTTAAAGCACTATACAAAAATCTTATTATTTCACTCTAAATCTTTATAAGAGTAATTTAAAATGCTAAAATCCCATGTCCAGTGGTCATGGTCACTCTTAATACTTATCACAAATTACAAGTACCAACTCTTTAGATAAATTATTTCCATTTCTACTCTTCACTTACTATTGTAGAATTTATTCTATAATTAATCAATCCTTAACCATATATGTCTACAAGAAATTGATTGTTTATTTTATCAAACCAAAATTTCTATCAATTTGTCCTTTATTAAAGCTTTTTCTACAACTTTGATCATTTTATCATCTTTTAAATGTATAACAACCATACAATATATGCATGGTTATTTACAAATGAAAAACATAACAAAGCTCACTTTACATCTTTCATTAACTTATATGTCCTATCTCGACTTACCAATTTCACAATTTTAAATCAAATCTTTATAATTTTATAGAATCTCAAATCAGCATATAGATATTCTTAGATTCTTTATTGTTGCTAATTGTCTCAATTACTCCAAAATTTAATATTCTTGTCATTTTCATACTTGCTCTTGTATACATCTATATACACATTTATACAGTCAGATATATAGTTATTTCCTAGCACACACAGTTCATCTTTGTCATTCTCTCACTTATGAGCATTATCCTTTACTTCAAATTTAGAACTTGATTCTTTTTCACCTTTATGAACCCTTATTTTAGCACCTCCAAAATTAATTCTGAACTCCTTAAAATTGACCAAAGTATTCTTGACACAATCTGATGCCTTTTCTACCCTAACTAAATCTTCTGTACCATACAACATTTTTCTAAAATCGATTGGATTTTCTCTCAGACTGACTGCTCAAATGTCTTAAAATTAATTTTGAGCCTAACGACACTGATCGGTAATTTTTCTAAGCTCTATAACTCTTGAAAACTAACCCAAAAGACTAAAAACAGACCAAAAAAGTGCCTAGAAAAGTGAGCCTAGCCTTGTCAAGCCTGATGTTGCTCTGCGGTATGGATCTAAGCCATTGAGGTGTGGCGGCATGAGGAGGTAGCATAGCCTGTCAGGCCTGCTGAGTCAAATTGACCAAAATGCCCTTTTTTTCTTAATTTTTTATTATTTTTTTAGCCCTATCCTTTTTATCTTTTCACATTTTCACTTCCCAAATCACCCTCACGTCATTTTCCTATAAATAGCCCTTCTATTTCCTTATTTCAAATATATCTTGAGTTAGTATTGATAGTTATCTGCTAATTCCTCTCTTCTTCTCCCTCCAACCACTTCCTAATTAATTAATTAATCTTTTTAATTATTTAATTATCTTACCCTAACCAAGTTAATTAATCTTTTTGATTTACTAAAACTCTTTTTTTTTTAAATTAAAATTAATCACTCAATTAATTAATTAATTAATCTTTTTAATTAATTAATTAATCACTTTTTAAAATTAAATTAATCATTTTTCTTAATCCACCATTCATCCAAATTAATTAATTAATCTTTTTAATTAATTAATCTACCCATCCTTTTCATTATATTAATTAGTTAATTAATCATTTTAATTAATTAATTAATCTTCCAATGAATCAAATTACCCGGTCTCGATAAAACGAAACTTTAACCCGATAAAACTCTCTACCCTCCAAAAGCAAAAGTATCAGTATTTTCTTTTCAAACCCAAATCAAATACATTAATCCAATCAACTCCTAAACCCCTCTACTTAATCGTGAAACGAACTACGTAGTTTTTTATCCCCATTCAATGGGGTACGTAGGCACATTTAGAATTTAAATCCAAACCACAAATCCAAATCCCAATCAATCTCCTTTCCCCTTTTTAATTAATTTGTAGATATTTTATTTTCTCCTTGCACTCATACCATGCTCATGCATTAATTGTCATATAACATTTGTCATTCATGAAATTAATTTTTAAGTCAAATTAAACTTAAGAGCCAAATTTAGATTATTTTTAACCAAAAACTTAGTCTCCGATCTCAAACTTGGTTCAAGGCTAGTGATTTTATTCTTGGGTAAATTAATTGAACATTAATGAATTGGAGTCAATTGGGTTTTTCCTTGATTTTCCCATTTAAAAATAAATTAGAGTGGTGACTCCCAAAAATTATTTTCAAAATCAACCAAATCCAAATTAAAAGGTTCCATCGTGAATATAAACCCGAATGAGCATCCCAGTTCCCTCTAGCGAATCGAGCCAGTGCTCGGGCGAGGCCTCACAGTGTTTATGGCATATTTGTATGGTTTTTGTTTGTGTTAAATTAGTTGTTTTATGTTTAATTCATGTCCATATAGGTTAGATTGTGTTATTTTATTCCTCTTTTTAGGTTTGAGGAAGGTTTAATCTTGTTTTGCAGGAATTAGGCTTGAAAATGAAAGTTTGCAGAGAAAACAGAAAATTTGGCTGGATGTTGCACGACAGGAGGAATGTCATTGCGCGGCAGCAAGCAACTAAGGCCCTAGTGTCGCACAACAAGCACCAGTGCCCCATAGCATCTTACAGCCTATGCCAGCGTGCCTCAGCGACCTCTTAGTATGGACAGTCGAAGGCTACTTGTAGCTATTAGATCCAGTGCCTCACAACTAAGACTCAATGCCCCGTAGTTAAGTGCTGCCTACAGCCTATGTAGCCTTAACATCCGCAGCAGATTCCCAGCGCATACAGTAGCGTGACACAGGATGACCATCAGTGCCCAATGCCCATAGCAGGCTCCCAGCGCCCCGCTGTACTACTTTTAAGCAGCTATTGAATTTTGAGTTTTTAAGATTTTTTTGGTATAAATAGAAGGGAAAACATTTTATTTAGAGGGCCTACTAGAGGAAAAGGCTAAAACATTGTTCATTTCATTTTTGACATTATTTTCTCCTTCTATTTTCTCATTGTTAGTTTTCAGATTTCATACTTAGATAAGATTATCTTTAGTTATTTTGGGAATTCTTTGTGAAGACGCCAAGAGATTGGGTTAGAACATTGAATTGGTTTGTAAGTTTAATTTCCTTATTATTTTCATCTTTTGATTATTGAATTGAAAGTTTTAATTCAATGGATTCTTTTGATTTTAATAATTAAGAGATTATTATTATGTTTCCAATAAACTAATTTCAGTCTTGTCTAAGGTCTGTATGATGTGTTCATGATATGGAATTGAATTAAATCCCATTTGATTATTTTTGTTATTCTTAATTGAATTGATTGATTGATATTGAACAATTGCTTAGATACTAATTATTTGACCTAGGTTTTGAATGAAGGAACGAGAGTTGAAGTTCAATTCCAGATTTCATTCCTTTAGGATCTTAAAACGAATTACAAATATAAGTTTTAAGATTAGGATTTAGTTTTAGATATATGATTTGATAAAATGATTTCTATGAATGCGATTGCTAATAGATTTATTTTTATCCTTTGAATTGTTAGAAACTAAGGCTTTAGCATAATCAATTAGGTGTATTCATGAACCTACAGGATTGATAAATTGAATACAAACCCTAGGCACCCTTCATTCATTGCATTTAAACCTATTGCATTTTAAACAACATTTTCTTTTAATTTCCTATTTTGCAATTATTTCTTTTCAAATTCAAATTAAACAAAACTTTTTACATTTAATTTGCTTCAAAAAGGACCAAGTGATTTCCATTTGTAATTCATTGAGAGATACGACCTTGGATGCTATCGATATACTACAATTGTCTTATATACTTGCGGGTTGCTTTTGGATAGTATATTTTGAGGTGAATAAGTTTTTGGTGCCGTTGCCAGGGAATTGCAAGGTGAATTTGTTTATTTCACTATAATTTTTTTCCCCTTTTTTAATGTAATCTAAGAATGTTTTATTTTAATTTTTTTATTACACTCATACCATACTCATGCATTAATCATGATATTGTCATATATTATTTGTCATCCATGAAATTAATTTTCAAAAGTCAAATTAAACTTTAGAGCCAAATTTAGATTATTCAAAACCAAAAACCTGGTCCTCGAGCTCAAACCTAGTTTCGATACTAGTGATTTTTATCCATGGATAAATTAATTGAAAATTAATGAATTGGAATCAATTGTTTTTTCCTTAATTTTCCCATTTAAAAATAAATTAGGGTGCCGACTCCCAAAATCATTTTCAAAATTAATCAAATCCAAACCCGAGAGTTTCATCGTGAGTCTAAACCCGAATGAGCATTTCGGTTTCTTCCAGTGGACCAAGCCGGTGCTCGGGCGAGGCCTCACAGCTATTGACTCTGCTAGGGACTAATTGCCACCTTTTTTTTTTTTTGAAGGAAAATAAGAGGATTACTATTTGGTTAAGAAAATTTTTTTTTTCCAAAATAATCTCCATTTGGCTCATTAAGTATGATTTGACTTTCATGCATCACTTTACATAATAAAGGCTCATTGCCTAACCGTAACTTTAGGAAAACTTTTGGATGGTGAGCATGGGCTCAACAACTCTCTTTGAGTATGTTGGGAGATAGTGAAAGCATTTCACCCCATGATGAATCCCTGATCATTTCGGTGGTGTAACGAGCAATCAGTACTATTGGACACACGCGAGGCTCCTTGCCTCACATGTGGTTAGGTAGATCGATGCTCTAGTGGGATGGGGACCCTTAAACAAACCACCCTTCACCTTTATGCATGTAGTCGCCCTAGCATTGACCCTAGGTTCCATGTATCATAATAATAGAGACACTTGTGCATATACCCATGAAACCTTTTTTGGCATGCATCATGACATTGCCATGCATACATAACATGAGAAACTCAACAAGATCAATCCATAAAACCCTAAACCAGTGGTCCGTTACCCTTAAATACCTCACACACTCACCCTATCAACATGTAAACCCAATGACCAACTATATGGAGGGAATCCTTTTCCCGACACACCTTCATATGCATGCCATTTTTTCTTTACAATTTTATATTCTTACCCATTTTTATGTTTGTTTTCTGTTTCAAAGTACCAATGGCTAACACCTCCAGCCCCTTTGACCAAGATGCAATCAACACTTTTTCATTAATCTCCTCAAGAAACAAGAGGAAACTTTTCAAGCTGCATTCACCACCACTCTTAAGACCTAAGCTGACACCTTCACCTATGCTCTCAATGCCCAGTCTGCCACTTTCACTAGTGCTCTCAATTTCCAATGACAGTCCATCATCAATAAGGTCAAGGAAATGACCAATACCACCATCACACCTCCCCTTGGCTAGCCTGCTTCCACCCAAGCTAGAACTAGCCATGCCCTTACTTTTACTCCTCTAATTATTACATCATGTTGGACTAAATCCATGAATCCATATTGAAATTCCATTTTGGTAATGGTTGTAATTCCCCAGAGTTCGAATCAGTAAGAACATAGGAAATCACTATTGCTGACAAAATGTGCCCCATGTTCAAATTATACCATTTATGAGTGATCATATCTATCATTGTTTGATGCAATAAAGAGGCCATGTCAATCTGTTTCCTATTTGCCAAGCACCATAACACACACAATTCCTTGTATGAAACTTTACTACTCTCTGATTTTCCAAACACAGCATAGCACATGAATTTGTGCAAAAATGAGAGTAACATGATCTTTGATAAACCCATTAGGAGCCTTGTTCGGATCAAAATTTTTAAGCCCAGTCAATTGTTCTCAAAATTCATTCACTTTAAACTTACTCTCCATACAATCATTACTCTCCTTAGGAAATCTAAAAACCTGACAAAATTTTTCATGCCCAAGTCTATACTCCTTATCTTGTATTCTAAAGTAAATTTGATTTTCATCATCACCCAATAAACAATATGAGGTAAAAAATTCAAGTGCAATCTTAAGGTATACATCATAATCAATCTTTATAAATTCCTCCCAGCCCAAAATTGCATTCAATCTTTTAATCTCAACATCTAAACGCAACTTTTTCAAATTATCAAAATCAAGGTACCGGCAAGGTTTAAAAGAATGATTAGTTTGAGTAAGTGCCTCATACCTTTCTCCTTCCGCTTTTGTGAGAATTCAAAATGGAGCTCCATAATTGTCTCTCAAATCCTCCACATCCTTCTTTCCTTTGCCTCTAGTCTTGGAACCCCACACTCTTACCTCTCTTAGACATGACTTGCTTGATTGAAAGAAATTATGTGAGAAAATTGGAGTTTGGGAAGATGGGTAATGATCTTATTGAAGAAATTTGGAGAGGAGAATGAATTTGAAGGATGAGTCTTGTGAAAAGGAGAGTTAGGGTTTCAAGGGGAGAGGTTATTGACATGAGAACTTGAAGAGAATGAGTAGATTTGGTGAGTTTTGGGTTTAAATTGAAGTGTTGGTGTCTAAAATTTTGAAAATGCCCCTTATAAAATGCTACTAAGCTATAGCAAAAACAGTTGCTGCGGATGCCAGGTGCTCGTTGTGAGGTGCTACTGAGGAGTGTCTGCAGGTTAGTTATTGCTACATGCACCAGGGAGGTGCTGCTACAAGCTCCTTGATGGCCTATTTCTATGGAGTGCCATGGAGTGCTGCGATGTGCTGCTGAGAGCTTATTGGTAGCCTGTATGCTTTTGCATGTTCCATGGCTACTCCTATGCATGCCACACTTATTTTTTCACCTAACACTTTGAATTGACATCCCTTTTTGCACTAACTAAACTCCTATAACACTCAAGTTTTTGTTGCACATCTCTTAGCACCTAATTACCACAAAAATCACAACCAAACCAATGCATAAACTTGAACTAAAAATGACTAAAAATAATTGAAAAACAAATACTAAAAGCAACAAAACAAAGACTTTTAAATTGATATATATATATATATATATATATATATATATATATATATATATATATATATATATATATATATATATATATATATATATATATAAACTAGGATCAACAAAATGAAAGTAACTAACTTGGGGTGCCTCCCAATGAGCACTTCTTTAATGTCATCTTAGCTGGACATTGGGGAAAGATTTAAGGGTCTTCGAGCAAAATGCTCTAAATTTCCTTAAACTCTTCCACACCCTTATAATATGGCTTAACTCTCTGACCATTGACTCAAAAATTTTCATTTATATAAGAGTTAAAAAATTCAATAGCTCAAGAGGGAAATACCACATTAATAATAAAAGGACCACTCTAGCGAGGTTTTGTGTTTACCTGGAAATAGGTGCAACCGCGAGTTGAAGAGTAAGACTTTCATACCTAGTTCAAGGGTCTTTTGAACAAGGTTCTTGTCATGCAAAGCCTTAGTCCTTTCCTTGTAAATCCAAGAGCTCTGATATGCTTTATTTCAGAGCTCATCCTATTCTGACATTTGTAGCATCCTTTTCTCCTTTGCTTTCTTCAAGTTGAAATTCAAGGTCTTGATAGCCCAATATGCTTTATGCTCCAATTCAACTGGTATATGGAAAGCCTTCCCAAATACAAGCTGAAATGGACTCATCCCCAAAGGAGACTTATATGCTATCCAATATGCCTACAGTGCATCGCTAAGGCAAAGTGACCAATCCTTCTTATACATATTCACCGTCTTTTCCAAAATCCCTTTTATTTGCTTATTAGAAGTCTCTACTTGCCCTAAGGTTTGTAGATGGTAGGGAGTCACCACCTTATGCTTTACTCCTAACTTTTGCATTAACTTCTCAAAAAGCTTATTGCAAAAATGGCTTCCCCCATCACTAACAATCACCCTTGGTGTGCCATGCCTGCCAAGAATAAAGTCTTTCACAAATTTAACAACAACATGAGCATCATTAGTTTGGGTAGGAATTACTTCCACCCACTTGGAAACATAATCCATAACAACCAATATAAATTGAAAACCAAAGGAAATGACAAATGGCCTCATAAAATCAATACCCCATACATCAAAAATTTCAATAATAATGTAATTAGTGAGGGGCATTTCATTTCTCCTACTAATATTACCTACTCTTTGGCATCTATCACATTACTTACAATAAGTATGACCATCTTTAAAAAGAGTAGGCCAATACAAACCACTTTGGAGAACTTTCTTAGCTGTCTTCTTTCCTCCAAAGTGTCCACCATAAATGAGATCGTGGCAAAATTTTAGAACACTCTATTGTTCATCCTCTAGAATACACCTACGAACAATCTCATCCTTGGATATTCTAAACAAATAAGGTTCATCCCAAAAGTAATACCTACACAATGCAAGAACCTTTTCTTTTCTTGATAAGACATGTCAGTTCGCAAAATACCACATGCAAGATAATTGGCAATGTCAGCAAACCATGGGACTTGTGACACTATAAACAATTGCTTATTAGGAAATGACTATAAATCTTTATGGGTATCACTAAATGCAAGTTCATCATTTAAAAAGGGTAGCCTAGATAAATGATCTGCCACAACATTTTCACTCCCCTTTTTCTCCCAAATCTCATAATCAAATTCTTATAAAAGTAACACCTACCTAATTAAGTGCGTTTTAACATGTTGTTTAGACAAAAGATACTTTAAAGCAGCATGATCAGAATGCAAAATCACTTTAGAACCAATCAAATATGCCCTAAACTTATCTAATGCAAAAATAATAGCTAACATTTCCTTCTCAGTTGTGGTGTAATTCACTTAGGCATCATTAAGGGTTAAACTAGCATAATATATGACTCTCAAAAACTTTTCAACCCTTTGTCTAAAATAGCCTCTAACACATGATTAGATGCATCACACATGATTTCAAAAGGTAAAGACCAATCAAGGGCAACTATGACAGGTACAATAGTGAGCTTCTCTATCAGGGTATTAAAGGCTTGTATGCAGTCATCGTCAAAATCAAAAGGAACATCTTTTCCTAGTAACCTACAAAGAGGTTGACTTATCTTAGAAAAGTCATTAATAAACCTCCTATAAAAACTTGCATGCCCTAAAAAATTTCTTATCCCCTCAACAGATGTAGGAAGGGGTAAGTTTGCAATCAAGTTCACTTTAGCCTTATCAACCTCTATACCCTTACTAGACACAATGTGACCCAAAACAATGCCATAAGTTTCTTCTCCCAACTTAAAGTAAGATTGCACTCAATACACCTTTTAAGCATAAGAACTAATTTATTGAGACAATCATCAAATGAATTACCAAAAATAAAAAAGTCATCCATAAATACCTCAATGAAGTCATTTATCATGTTAGAAAACACCGACATCATGCATCGCTGAAAAGTTGCTGTAGAATTGCATAGCACAAAAGGCATCTTTTGGAAAGCAAATGTCCCAAAAGGACACGTAAAAGTAGTTTTGGCCTGATCCTTCGATGCTATTGCCACTTGATAATAACTTGAAAGTCCATCAAGAACACAGTAATAAGAGTGTCCAGCAAGTTTATCCAAAAAATCTATAAAGGGTAAGGGAAAGTGATCCTTCTTGGTGGCATTGTTCAACTTCCTATAATCAATGCACATACGCCACCCGGTGATAGTCCTAGTTGGGACTAACTCATTGTTTGCATTTCTCCTGTGATTCCCATTTTCTTAAGAACCATAGGAATAGGACTAACCTAATGACTATTTGCAATAAGATAGATCACTCCCTCATCAAGCAATTTTAGCACTTCCTTCTTCACTACCTCACTCATGTTGGGGTTCTACCTTCTCTGCATCTCCCTCTTAGGTTTAGCACCCTCTTCTAACATGATTTTATGCATGCACATAGAGGGACTAATTCCTTTGATGTCACTCAACCCCAACTTATTGCCTTATTAAATCTTTTCAGCTCACTCACTAATCTCCCCTCTTCCTTTTCATTTAACAAAGCTAAAATAATTACAGGTGAATTCTCTCCCTCACTTAAGAATACATATTTTAGGTGCTTAGGTAGCTCCTCAAGTTCTAAGGTTAATGAGGGTTCTTTCTCCCTATTTTGGATCAAAGGGAAATAAACAATCTTCTCCTCTCCTAACTCCTCTACTTCCATCTCATCTAAGCACACAATATTACTTATAGCCTCTGGAACATAGATTTCAACTTCTTTTTAAAGTGTAAGTGCAAGTTCTAGCTTATCCTCAAAAGCATCCTACAAGAAGATTTATTGAACAAGAGTATCTATACAATCAATAAAGGAGCATTCTTTATACAATGATGTGGTAAAAATAGTAAGATTGTTAAAAATAGAAAACTCAATAGTTTGACCCAAAACAGTCATGGTTAACTTTCCATTCTTAACATCAATCAAAGTATTTATTGTTGCCATGAAAGATCTTCCTAACAAAATATACAATTCTGACCTATTTGACAACTCATCACCTAAGTTTAATACCACAAAATCAATAGGCACAATCAACCCTCTAACCTACACTAGCACATCTTCTATAATTCCCTTAGGAAATCTCAAAGACCTATCAGCTAGTTGCAAACACATTTTACTGGGTCTCAATTCTCCTAAATTTAATTGCATAAACAAGGCATAGGGCATCAAATTAATACTTGCACTTAAATCTAGCATACTCTTAGCCTTCTTACCATTGCCCATACTAATATCAATCACAAAACTACTATGATCTTTAACTTTAGGAGGTAATTTATTCTGCAGTACAACATTAGTTACCTCAAACACAACAACTTTTTCTTCCATTTCCAACCTCATTTTCTTAGAATTCAACTCTTTGAAAAATTTTGCATAAGAAGGCACATTCTTTATCACTTCAAGCAAAGGCAAATTAACACTTATTTTGGATAGCATTTTGAACAGCTCATCAAATTACTTATCGTATTTACCATTTTTTAGACAACTCATAAATGGAATGGGTGGTCGATATGGATCATCTGCCCTATGCAACTGAGAAGGAAAGGGTGTCTCCTTCACTTTCTCCCTCTCTTTTGGAACTGTGACAAGCTCAGTGGTACTCTTTTCCCTTTCTGGTTCAACATAATTATCACCTACATTATCAAAGTTATCACTAATAATGTTATTAATCACCTTACCACTCCTAAGGACTGTAATGGCCTTAGCTTGCTCCGGCTGGCTAGGAAGTTTCCTTTGTTGTTGTGATTGTATATGGTTTGCAATCTGACCAACTTGAGTCTCTACCTTTCTCACTAAAGCTTCCAAGGAATTAAACCTCCTATTGTTGGCCTCATAATTTTAAGTGCTAGATTGAATGAAAGCATTCAAGCTATCATCCAAGGATGGCTTCCTTTGTAGTTGTTGGTTTGATGATTCTCCTTGGAACTGGTGGCCTCTCTACATCATCTGAAACTAAGGTTGATGCTACTGTTGGTTGTTGTTTCTCCATGAGAAGTTTGGATGGTTTCTTTAACCTTGGTTGTAAGTATTAGAGTATGGGTCATTCCTTGACCTAGGTTGTAAATCATCCAAAGCCTATGCTTACTCTAGTTCACCTGCATAAACACCAAAACTAAAGGGACAAACATTAGCACTATGACTATAAATACCATAAACACCACATACCTTTTATTGCTAAGCTAGTGTGTTTCCCCTCATGGTTAAGAGCTTGACTTGTCTAGTGAGCTCGGCTATTTCCATAGCCATATCTTTCCCAAGAGCTCTTTCTTGTACTCTAACTCTTCTCCCTCTCACACTTTTCTGCTAAGAGTTAGCACCAAGCATTTCAAATAGGTCATATGTCTCTTCAGCAGTTATTTCTCCCATTGCCCCTCTAGTTGCATTATCAATGATGCTTTGGCTCTGAAATGTAAGCCCATCATAGAAAAATTGGTTGAACAACTGCAGTGGATAATGATGATGTGGGCACTAGATTTGCAACATCTTGGACCTCTCCCATGCCCCATGAAAAGGTTCTCCTTCCATTTGTGTGAAGGTTGCAATCTTTGATCTCAGTTCAATTGTCTTCTGGTGAGAGAAGAACTTCCCTATAAATTTATTGTACACCTCCTCCCAAGTGGTCAATGAGTTAAGAGTAAGTGTCATCAACCGTGATTTAGCACTGTCTTTCAGAGTGTAAGGAAAACATCTCATCCGTAGTTAATCTTCCATAAGAACTTGTAGAGGGAAGGTCTAGATGGTAGCATAGAAATCTCGAATGAAGTTCAAGGGGTCTTCATTCAACACTCCATAGAATGATGGGAACATGCTATAATGTATGTTCTTCAGCTCATAATTCCAAGCAGTCGTATCGAGTCTAATGCATGATGTTGCAGTGCCTATGATTAGCCGAGCATACTCCTTCATGGGTCAGCGTTCCTATGCCATTTCTTCTTGTTCTTCTTAATTGGTTTCTTCTTCAATTGGGTCAAATCTCTTTTCACCTACCCTGTGAATGTTATCAACAAAAGGGACAATCTCTCCTTCCACAGATCTTCTCCCTTGCATGAAAATCTCAAAAAACAAATATAAATAAAAGTTTAGTGACAAATTATTTGAATTTTGGGTTTTTGTGACAAATTGTGTGACTATATGAAAATTTATGTGACATAATTTATGAATTTGGGGCATGTTAAATTAATTTTAATATGCCTAATATGAATTATTATTTTGAAATAAATGGTTTAAATAAAATGCATTAATATGAAATAATTTATTTTTTGTAAAATGAATTTTCATGTAAAAAGACGATTTTTAAGTATAAAATAATTTTATGAGTATTTTTAAATTATTTTTAAATAAATATTTTGGGGGAGATTTTAATGAAAACAATAAGAAAAATTTTTTATTTTTAATTACCTATAATCAGCCCCAAAATTAAATAAAAAGCCTACTACACTAAAACACTCCTAACCTAGCTCATTAAGGGCAAACTTGGAAATTGCACCCCAAACCCTAATATATAATGAGAATTTTGGCCAGCCTTAGATTTCTAGCAGCCACCATTTTGTTTTTCAGTATATTGATAGAAAAATTCTCTCAATATGTTTCTCTTTACTGAAATTCTCAAAAACACTTTCAACTTTGCGATTTTGCAACTGTTTCATAAGCTTTTTTTTAATTATGAGAAAATTATTTTGAACTGGTTATTTACTAATTTCTATAGATTTAATTTAGTTTGGGAGATTTTTGAAAGAGAAATTAATTTCTCTACCGAAAATATCAACCTTCCTATGTGATTTCGCCAAAGATAAATCCTATAACTCAAAAATTAAAATTTTCAAAGATAAATTCATTGGGGGGGGGGGAGGTGGGGGGCCTACTATATGTTTAGATTCTAAACTAATTTTTGATGTGTTTTGATGAAAAATATTGGATTAAATTATATTTCTACATATTACTGTAATAATCAAAAAATTTCAAAAAACAAAGGAATTCAAGGTTTTTGTGCTAGAACTTAGAAGTTAGAAAATTCTATGATTTCTTGTACATATGGCAGCTGATTTGTGTATGGAGGAATTATAATGTGATATTTGTTTTATTTGGATGGAAAATAATAATTTAAATCATGTGTTTGCATATCACTGTAATGAATAGAAAATGCGCAAAGCTTAAAAACTCATGATTTTATTCCTAAACCCTAAATTTAGAATTTTCATGTATGAAAAGCATTCATGTCTTTTGATTTGTACCTATTGATGTTTTAAATTGATATTTGTTGAGATTGAATGAAAAATAATGGTTTAAAACACCTGTTTACATATTGCTGTAATGATTGAAAAATACCGAAAATAAGAAAACTCATGGTTTTTCATCCTAAAACTTAAAGTTAGAAATTTTCATGCATATGAATGTAAATGTTGGCTGATTCCTACATGTCTATATTCTAAAATGATTTTGTTTTGATTACATAAAAAATCTTGGTTCAAACCATGTTTTTACATATTACTGTAATAGATGAAAAGGGCGAAAAATAAGAAAATTCAGGTTTTGCTGTTGAATAGGGCATTTGGCCTACATTGATATTTTTATCCCAACGTCTATAATTTTTATGTGATGTATTTTGATGATTATTGACATGTATGTATGTATGATAAATGGTTAAATTGCATGTTGGTTGAAGGAATGACTATAGACTAGCGTAGAGGCACTTTGGTATACTTAAGGTATATTAACCTTATGTTATGATTAGAATGTGAATGTGATATGGAAATATGCAAATAGATTTTATGATGACTTGATAATGAATTGAGGATCTTGAATTGATGAAGAGATTGATTGAATTACTAGGTCATAAGAGTTAAGCATGATAGTTCAAATGTTATTGATAAATTGACATGTATGAAAGTGTTAAGTGTTCTAAGATGATTGTTAAAGCAAATTGATATTAAGATAATGATATTATGTTGACCTTAGAAATGTATTGACATGAGTTATAATGGTTTTTATATGGGCCTATTAAGGCTAAGTGTGCAAGACTTTTAAAGTTAGCCTGTTATATATGCATGGGATAGTTATGGGATATGATAACATTATGTTTCAAGTTACAAGTGTAAGCTATCATGTTTTGTGAACATTTGATATCTTGAAACCCAAGTTCTTTTCTAGTTTAATGATTTATTTGTATGATTGGGTTAACAAAGGACAATTGGTCCAAAATCATTTTTAATTATCCAATGTTAATACCCTTGCAATTATTGCCCTAACTTATATTTTTCTAAAACTACACTATCATTGTATCTCTTGTTGGAAAGTTAAACTACTATCACTATTGGGATACCTGTTATTGTTGCCTTATGTGATACTGTTATTTGTGATTACCATTAACTCTAGCTATGGTACCTTTAACTCTTTATGTAGAAATCCTCGTGCTAATGCGGGTAATCATCAGAACCTATGCACATGGCCTTAACCCAATGGATAGGGGTTGTGTATCCACCTCAGCTAGAAGAGGTGATTCTAGCCGTGGAGCCTGATTAGTTTCACAACTTTATAAGTAATGGGTTGGGAATTGGAATATGGTATGTGGCCACCTCTCCCTTGAATGAATGAGCTACTATAGTCATTTACTATGATTAGGTAATAAGTGTTTTAAGTGTGATTTCTGCAAACTTGCTAAAGTGAAAATATTGCTAAATTGTAAACTGTGAAACCATGATTTGTAAATCATGAACTATGTGTTATACGCAATGGGCTTTCCTTAATGCTTTCATTGATGAAAATAATATAAATATATAAAATCTATACAATAATATTATGCAAAGATTTGAAAAATTTCAAGAACTCTTATGATGATGATATGGCTAATCCTAATTTTTATTCCAAACTAGCTAAAGTTTCAACAAATTCTGTCACTTGAAATATCGTTACAAGTAAAATTTTATTAATATTCAGTTTGAAATCAAATTATAAATTGTTAAAATTTTTATATTTTTTTCTAATAATCCATTTTAAATATTATTATTATAGAAAGGAGATGAAAACATGTAATATGAAGAAAAAAACTAAACCCAGGCTAGCCCAAATACATCCAAAAACACTCAACACCTAGGCAACAAATTACATCAAAAAAACCACACCAACCTCAATACAAATACAACTAAAAATGAAAAAGTAGAGAGAAAATTACAAGCAAACAACCCATAATGATAAGAGTATAAAGATCAAAATTAGAAAAAAAAATACAAAAAACCAAGAAAAGTGGCCAAAATCAAGAGATTTTTTTTTTATATATTTTTTACTCAATCAAAAATCATGCTCAAGTCAGCCATGATCAAACTAGGTTTTGAATAAAGCAAGATTTATATTATACATGGTCAAACGTATATGGGAATTTGTCTTGGGAAATTTATAATCGGCAGGAATTAGGTTCTAAAAATAATCAACAAATAAGCAATTAACCCTAATAAATAAAAAAAATTATTTTAAACATACCTAATTAATAAATAAAAATATACAAATATTATGAGAATCAAATAATACTTACAAGACAAATTGCTTATTTAATTCAAGAATACTGCTGCCTTTATGAAAAGGGAAAAACTTCTTAGAAAAAAAAAATAAAAGAGGTTAACTAAGTAAAAAGGTATATATTAGATTGACTTACTACAAAAAGGATATTTAGGTCATTTGATATTTTTAATAATCTATCCTATTACTCAAGCCATCCTATCAAACATAGGATTATAAATTAGGATTAGTTAACACCTTCATTAAAAAAATATATGCCAAACAAGGTCAGGTGTAAGTAATCCAATGGCTTAATTAAGCATAGGATTAGAACTAATCCTAAGGATAAGTGAATCCGACTACCAAACAGGCTATTAGGGTTTGTATCAGTTTAGTATCACAGCTTTGACTCTAAATCAAATTTTATCTATCCTTTTCATTTTCTATTTTTTTCATTTCATCAATTTTATTTGTCACTATTTTGAGTCAAATATATCAGAGAAACACAAAAAAATATAGCCTTGTTGGATTTAATTAATTTCAAATTAGTGTTTCATTAATTCTTTAAAATTGAAATTGATAAGTAAGGTGTTTTGATTATTTTTCATTTGATTTCTAATTTCTTGTGTTTTATTTTTGTAGCTATAATTGTTTATTCTTTTCTGTTAGTGTCAGAATCAACAAAAACCACACAAAAAAAAATATAACAATTTTCCTTATCCATACATCAAATCAAAAATTAAGGTTACACCAAAATTTCAATCTGGTTTGATTTGCTTAGTTTTCTGTCTATCCATTTTGTTTTTTGTTGTATCAACTTTAGATGTCTAACTGTCAAAACTAACCATACCTATCTCATTACATAAAATAAAAATAAAGAAAAGAACAAAGTAGTGTTCGGCCATCTATGGTTGAAGAACTTCACAAATCAGTTTGCTTTTTGAATTAATCTTCTATTTGTCTTGAAATTTTCAGTTATTAATCTTTAATCTTTACTTTTGTAATTGAACAAAAAAAAAAAAAGAAAGAGAATCAAATCAAAAAAAAAAAAAAAGAGTGAGAGAGAGGAATCAACGATGAACAAAAAGAAAAGAGAAAGAAGAAATAAAAGAAAACTTGGCAAATTAGAATTGTGAAGGTTTTTATATAGTCCAATTCAAATTCTAGTTTATAAAAGGATAAAGAAAAAGGTAAGGAAGATACTTAATATCTAAGAAAATCAAGGAGAATTAAGAACATTAGCTTACTATAAGGAGTTTGACCAAGTCAAGTGTACATTCCAAAACAAGATAAGAATTGCTTCCCAGTCCTCTACCAAATTTGGGTTTGTTTTCTTTTCCTTTACTAATTTGTTTTTTACTTTTCTTATTTATTTCCTTTTCATTTTTCAATTTTGATTAAGCCTAGTCCTCATGATACTTTATTACCTTTTAAATTCATTTTTAGGTTAGTTTTAATTCTAAAATTTTTTATTTTCACTAGGGTTGGCATTTTGAATTTTTGAATTTCAGATTAATATTTCTTGTGTTACTATTCCTTTATTTCTTTAAAAAAATATGTCAAAATTCTTCTTAAATTTTTGTTAATTGTTGAACTACTAAAAGTATTAATTTTGTCTGGATTGGAAATTGACTCATTACAAGAACTTTAAAAGAAAATTGAGGGGTAAAAGGCAAAAGTATGAGTACAACTAAAGAAAGGCCATTCTAATTGTGTGATTAAATACAAGTGGAATTGAGTGTCACTAAATCTTGAATGAAACACGCGAGGAAGTGTTGTGAGGATTATTTCTAATATTCTTTTAGAGGTTATTAAACATGTTATAACTCAAAGATAGATATCATCATGCACGTGATATTAAATGTTATAAATGTTTGGATTCGGGTCATTTAGGTTCTCACTACCCAAAAAAGAATATAATAATAAATTCTCCTAGAGTCATTGGAACAACTAAATAGCAAGATGGACAAAATATGGAATAAATTTCAATATGATATTTCAAAATTTCCTCGTAAAGAACATTATGTCAATGTCTTTAAACAAACTAATGAAGAGCATGAGAGAAAGAGAAAAGAGTATAAAGGAAAAGTTGCACCCACACCACCATTAGAGGAGTTTGATAATGAAGATTCTTCATTGGAAGATGTACCAGAAGTTATTGTCTATGACAAAATTACAACCTATGAAACTCCTTAAGAAATCTTAAAAGAAGAAAAAATTTTTGTACTTTAAGCTAATCATATAGTGGGAGTTTAAGAAGTTGCTAATCTTGGTATTTCACCTATATTGAACACTCATTAAGAAATTAATATAAAAGAGTTAAAAAAAATGAGCTTAAAAGACAAAAGAGTGATGGGTTGAGCAAGAAAGGATAGGTCACTAGTGAGAAAAAGGAGAGTATTGTTCTTGAATATAGTGAGAATATAGTAAAAGAGAGTAAAGGGACATATTCAAAACAAGATATTTGAGTGATCAAAAAGTTCTGAGTGAGAAAGAAGAGAGAAAACAAGCAAACATTATTGAAAAGAGGGAGAGAGTTTTATTTATTAACAAACTTAGTTTTTCTTTGTTTAGTTTTATTTCTCTTATGTAGGATTAAAAGAAATAAATGCAATTCAATTAAATATGAATGATGGATATGAAATAGGTTTAAATTTTATGGGAGGTAAGTATGAACCTAATGGACAGATTTGCATGCATTTCAGAGAAGCACAATTACCCATCCTTTTGCAATCAACTTCCTTTAATGAGAATGTCTACAATTTGAATCTTGATGGTAAGTGTAATAATTATTCTTTAATTGCTAATTCTAATCGTTTTCCATTTGTCATAGGTTGGAATTCGAGGATGAATTCTTTTAAAAAGAGGAGGTATGATGTGGTCCTAGTTAGCCATCAAAGGAGCTTGCAAGAAGGTCACAAAATTCATGTATGCAAAGGACTTCTAAAAGGCATTGCAAGGCTACAATAGTCATCAAGATTTCATAGCATGGAATGCAAGTAAGATGCCTTATCTAAATAATGGTACTTTCAAAAGGATTGCAAGAATACAAAAGGCTTTCTACAATATTTTCGAAAAGATTTGCATTATGGGTATTACATTTGGAAAGAATTGTATTCAAGAATTTCAAGATAAGATCCGAATAGGCATAAGCAAAGCTAAGTTGCATAACCGTGCAACTCTAAAGTTGCATGCCCATGCAACTCTAACATAGGGTTGTCCAAATGTTTTGTTTAATTCCTTTTTAGTCGAATTTAATTTAATTAATGTAGCTATCCTTTAATTATGTAAATTAGTAGTTCAAGCTTTTAGTTTGTTAAAATTCAAGTCCAAATCAAAATTCCTTAATTAATTGTTTAGGAGATTTTAGTTGTCTAGGAAATTTGATTTTCTTGTTCAAAAGTAGATTTTGGATTTGTAACCTAGCTAAATAGCTATTCTATCAATAAAAGTAAGTAACTAATATTCAAATTTACTTAGGCATTTTCTTGTGAGAATACTTCTCAATTTTGGTTCTTTCTTAGAATCAAATTCCAAGCTTCCAAAGCTAATCAATTTGTTAGTTCACAATATACCAAGATTGTTTGACACAAATTCATTATTGAATCGCAGTCTTCCTTGTTCAAAACTTAATTTGGCTTTCCAAAAAATCGTTTCCAAGCATAAAGATGTTCGGTCTCAAAACAGGTCATTTGGTATTTATAACATGTGCTCATGATACATGCACTAAAGTAAAAACATGGTGTAGGTCATAAATTGAGGAGATACTTAACTATATTATTTTTAAGGAAAATGAATTTAGATAAATTAACATCATAGTCTCTACTTCTAACTTTCAAATCATTCCAAGCATCATGTGCTCCATGCCCCTGATTAAAAAACCCAAAAATCCCATTCAATTGCTCAATAGAAATAGTATCCAGCAATCCAAAAGACATTCAACTAACAAGTTTGGAGTTATCATGATCATTCTCAATTTTAAACAATTCTAAAAATTCAAGAGTGATATGATTTATAGTACTATGATTTTAAGTATTGAGATATCAAATCATTAATACCTAACAATGTTATTGCTTGAGCATCTAACACCTAGAAGGAATAAATCCTATTTGAGAGAGAATAGCGTACCTTAAACTATGAATTGTTACTGTCAATGGTGGAGATTGGTTCCGACGTATGCCTGTGGAGGAGATGGATTACGAGAAGAGGATACGCGATAAACACGATTTGCATGGGTTTTCACTCTCTTTTGCATGTTGGGTTTAGTGATTGGGAAAAATTTCTTGAAGGGTTTAGGATTTGAGAATGAGTTTGAAGGGTTTTGAGAGAGAGGGAATTGAAAGGTTTTGAAAATTTGAAGAGAAATAAAAGTTTCCACCCATTGGTGGCTTTTAAAGTCTGTGACGTACAACTATATATTTCAAAAATATGGCCGTATAGGCGAGATTAAATTGGATCATGAATTCGAAGCTCAAATACAGCCATATAAAATTAAATATGCATGTGGACTTCTGGGAGATTTCTAGATTTGGGAAACAGTAAGTTTCCCGACTTGCATATATAGGCGTGGATCCTGTTTCTAAGTTGTGGACTTCTAAAAGACTATTTTCTTCATATTTTCTTTTCACAAAACTTCAATTTTCTTCTTCATTAGACCCTGAAACTCTCAAAACATTTAAAAAGCACATACTATATGGATAAATAAATTTTTAAAAATAAAATTAAAACCTAATTACTAAAAATTAACCAAAATTATTAGTTCAAACTTAAGAATCAAAATAATAACTAGAAATTAAGCCAATAAAAATGGATTTCCTTTTTTTATTTTTTGGAGGCTTTAAAGTCATAAGCTAGACTTTTATTCTTTCCCATTTCTTCTGAAAAAATTGAAGGAACTTCTTGTCTTTGGGCTTCTTCTTGCCAATTTTCTTTTTCTTTGGCACTTGAGAATTTGTTCTTCCTTCAACATTCTTGCCTTTGTCATGAATAAATTCATCAATATAGTCAAATTGAACTAACTGACAAACGTTGTTCATAAGAAACATTAATATTCATTTTTAGTTTTTTCAAACAAATCAGTAACCAATGTTTCTCCCCAAATAGTCATGGTCAATCAACTATTTTCACATCAATGATGGTATTTGTGGTAGCCATAAAAGATCTTTCCAAAATCAAAGAATGTTTGGTGATAAGTACTCCAGTAATATCAAGCACAACAAAATCAGTAAGTACTAAAAATTTCCCTACTCTGACAAGTACATCTCTTAATTAAGAATCCTCTCGAGTGCCTAAAAGAATTATTAGCTAATTTGATATGCATAATTCTTTCAAACCAAGTAGCTCATACGTTCTATGTGGCATTAAATTGATACTCACTCCTAAATCTAACATGCCTTTAGCTGAATTATTTTCAAAAAAAAAATCAATATTGACAATGAAACTACTTGGATTGTTCGAGTTCCCTTTTACTATCATCCATTTGTCAAAATATTTTTGATGCCACAACACGAATGATGAAAATATAATTAAATATTAAAATTAAAAATGGAGTCACCATAGCCTGATTTGTTTTAAAAAACTCAATTAGAAACCTTTTAAAAAATTGGTCTGATGAAGAAAAATTTAAATTCGAAGGTCTAAAATACAGTGAGAAATTATTAGGCATTCACTATATTAATTTTGAAAAATATTTATGTTGACCTTAAATATTATTTCTTTATCATATTACTCAATTTGTTTATTCTTTTTAAAATTTAAATGATTATAAAGGAAATGAAATGAGTATTCAAATATTTATTTTTTGACTCATTATTTTTTACTTATTTATTCTGAAATTAATTTAAATGTCCAATAAAAATGTAATTTAACTTGGGCTCAAAATTCTGTTTATTTTCATTAATATCATTATTATATATATATTCTTAAAATATTAAATGTAATTAACATTAATATTGTAATAACATAATTTTTCATTTATTTTATAAAATCTTATTTTGTACAAAAATATATTATTTTATTTTTTTTTATTAAAGTAAAACTTGAAATTATATTTTTACTAAAATTTATATATTTTATGATTTGAAAATTTATTATTAATTGTAATTTTATTTAAATATTATATATGCGTGTTTAATTGAAGAAAATATTCATATAATTAATTATGAAAATATTATAGTTGTTATTTTTAGAATTTATATTTTGATATTGAATATTAATTTTTATGAATTATCATTATTATATAGATTTTAATTGAAAGTTTGGAATTTCCTTATAAACATTTTTATTAAGAATGGTTTTATATTAATTGAACTTTTATTTTACAAATAAAGGATTATTATTATTATTATTATTATTATTATTATTATTATTATTGCCTTTTGTTAATAAAAAATTAACTATAATTGAACTTTTATTTTACAAATAAAGGATTATTATTGTTATTATTGCCTTTTGTTAGAAAGTTACCGGTTACAATTGATAATAAAATCCAAATAGGATTTTGATTTCATATTATTAGGTGCTTCTTTAATTTCTTTATAACTGCTCCCTTTCAATACGATAATAAAGAATTCACTAGTTGCTATTTACACTTGTAGTTAGTAGATGTTAACATGAATCCAATTCAATTTAAGTACAAATAACTATAATTGAACTTTAATTACTTATGGATGTGATTGTGGTTAATGAATTAATATTCGTTATTGCATAATAGTTGTGATTGACGAATGATGATTGAGATGATACAGTACCACTTAGAATTTATGAATATGATTATGATGAGATTGATAAGATGGGCTATGACTGATAAATGCTGGCCAAGTCGGCTCATCACCAGGGCTGCTGCTAGTCAAGTCAGGGCTACGTGGTACAGACTAGTGACGGTCGGGCCCATTGGGTATAAGAGACTAATTGTTGGATTAAGAGAGCCAGTATTCAAGGATCAACTCTCCATATTGAATTTTAGTGTGATACTGTGAACTCTATTCTATCCATGTTTGTTTGTATGATTGGGTTGCTTTTGTAACATGTTGCATTAATATGGTTAATATATATTAGTTAATATCATTCATTGAGTCAAATGCTCATTCCTGTTCAAGTTATTTATCTGGTATGAAATGAGCTTGTGAAGGAAATTATAAATTGAGTTAAACTGTCATTTGTCTTTCGACAATGTTTTGTATTAATAAGTACTAAATTATGTAAAAGATATTTATATAATTGTATTAATTTTGGAACTCCACAATGTTACCTCTATTATCTATATTTTGTTTAATTATTAGTTGTATTATATATGTATCTTCTAAGTTGATAAGTTGTTTGTTAAGTAGAAACCAATTATATGTTATTTGATATTTTGAGATGACAGCTAGTGTGGCTTCGATTTAAATAGATTTTGGTTTGGATCTGCTTAACGTTTGGGCCCAAAGCCCTGTTATGTAATAGTTTGTCATTTAGTATGATGTCAAGTTTACTGCGGACATTAGTAACCATGTGCATCTTCCGTGTTTTAATGCCAGTCACATGCCTTCAAGTTCGGAGTGTGACAAATATAACTTTGTTTTATTATAATATAAATGTATACAAATAAAATTTTATAAATTAAAAAAATTACAATTGAAAATGAAATTAAACAAAAAAAAATAAAAAATTTCAAATCCTTTTGATTACACAAGCGTCACTTTGACCACAACCCATTCGTGTAATATAAAAATAAAATGAAAGCATTACAAATTCTAGAAAGAAGACTTTAATAAAAGGAAAAATACAAATATTAACTTTTATTTATTTTTAAAAATGGGCTCAATTTTTCTTTTTTCTTTAAATTTTTTAATAAACAACTTAATTTTGACACACTAAAATCAGAAGCTAAATAAATCAATTCAAGATCTAAAACTAGGTATCTGATAAGTGCTTAATTAACTACATTTTGCCCCTTGTTCTTAATGTATTTTATTCTTAAATTGAGTTTGATTTGTTTGTTTAGTGTCTTTTTAGAGTTCTCTTATGTCTTAAGGAGCCATGGATCAATTTGTCAAGAAACTACGAAGCCAAGGAACGAAAATGGAAGAAAACGGGCAAAGGATTGAAGCTCATCTCTGCGACAATGCTAGTGACATGGTTGCGTCACTGCCCATGTCATTAAATTTGGAGGCAGTAGCGATGACACGCCTATAGACACGGCCTTGTCCTTGCCCATGTCATTAAGGGCCAATTCCAATCTGTCCAGTAGCTTCCCACAGCCTGAGGCACGGCCGTGCCCATGGCCGTGGTGCACAGCTATGACATCAACAAGCCCAGTAGCACAGTTGTGTCCTTGGGCGTGTCATGAACCCAAAATTGCACATATATAAAGAAGCTGATGCAGAAAATAAAAAGGGAGCGGCCACAGAGAAAAATGGAGATCTAAAGGTTGGTTAAGCCCTAAAGTCATGGGAGAGGCTTAAAGGCCAGAGATATTGAGGATTTAATCGAATCAAAGACCAAGATCCAAGTGGATGTAGAAGATTGATGAGAAGATTTCGAAGAACATCTTCAAGATCTATTTGAGATTTCTTCCTTTTTTATTTTCTGCATCTTTGTTCTTCAATTTTAGTATGAACTAATTCTATAAGTAATGAACCCTAATTTTGATTATATAGATTAAAGGATTTAAAATTTTATCAATTCATCTTTGGTTGTTTTATTTTCATGATAAATCTTATTATTCTAATTAGCAATTGCTAGCTTGTTGATTGGATGTTGTTTCTATATTGGATGAGTAGAGATAGATAGATGACTCATAGGAATAGAGAGTTAATTGGAGTGCTAGAGAGAGACCTCCAAAACTTCTTTGGATGTTAATCTCTTGAACTTAATGCTGCTCCTATTTGATTATAGGTTGAAAATAGATTCTCCTATAATACTTAGGAAGTTAGGGATTTAATCTCATGAGAAAGTTTTTTATCCAATTTAGTGAGAGTTCAATTCAATCCATTGTTTGATATGCATGAGAAACTAGGGGGATTTATATTTAGATTAGCTTTGCCTAGATTATTTCTGTCAATATCATTTACTTGCTTTCTTAGATTAGCTTAATTAATTTAGCTTACTTTAATTAATCTACATTTTGATCAGCTAGACAATAGTCAAAGTTTGCGCTAGTACTTCTACATTATCCTCATGGAGATGATACTCATACTCACTACTTTATTACTTGATAATAATCTATGCACTTGCAGTTTGTTAGTGTGTGTTTCAGCACATCAAGTTTTTGGTGCTATTGCTAATGATAGTTTTATAATATTAGCAATATTAATAGAGATTATTGATCTAGTTTTTTTTTTTATTTGTTTTTGCTTTTGCTTTCCTTGTTTTATTTTTATTGTTTTATTTGTTTTTTCTATTTTATGTTTTTGCTTTGTTTTAAGTTTGTGTTTCTAAAAAAAATGAAAAATTTCTCCATGGCTTATTAGAACTATTAGGACTGGAATTTTTACCCAAATCTAGAATGGAGATACCAGGGAAATCAGTATCACGATCATAGATACATCTATCACACTGATTTCTCAAAGGAATATGCATGGGAAGCACCAACAGAGAAGTCATCCCTTGAGCTTGCATTAAAAAGGTTTTTTACATCTATGGAGAATTGGGTTGGGAAATTGGACAAAAGAAATGAGGTATTAGCAGCTGGCTTCCTAACTCAATTTAAAATGGACACTACATTGGAGGATGACGAGCATGCATAAGAGAAGTAGAGGGTGGAAGAGATGTTTATGACTTTGGTGGAAGCTACAGAGAAAAGATTTCAGAGCATCGAGACAGCTCTAGAATACCAACAGACCTCTCTTCATAATTTAGAGAATTTCGTTGGGCAGATCTTGGAATTACTAAGTGAGAGACTTGAAAGCAATTTGCCCAATGATACCAAAACCATTCCGAAAGAGCAACAAAGGACCACTACCATAACTTAGTTGTGGAATGATGATAGTGATGAAGAAGAGAACGGTAAGGACAATTCGAGGCTACTGCACACAGAATTTAATGATTGCTTAAATGAGCAACCCCAAATCTAACAATGAGGTATGAATAGAGTGGAATCAAGTGTTTAAGAACTCTCTTCTGATGATAGTGAGATATGGAAGAACGTAGAGGGGGAAGCTATGCATGCTGAAAATCACACCTCCCCTATCATTCTAGCCCTCCCACCTTTTGAAGAGAACATAAATAAACCACTCACAACCCTAATAACCACTCTTCCTATACCCTAAATTCCATTAAATGAATACCTAGCCACAACTGATCTTACACCCTTGCCAACTTTCTCTAAGTGCATATTTGTTAGAGAATAAGTATGTGGCCAGTACTTGTAGTCTCTAAAATTTCTTTAGAAAGAAAAATTTCTTTTGTGGAGAAGTTGAAACTACAGGTTAGTGAATTTGGATGGAGCATCTCTGAATTGCACGAGGTCATTGATATTTATGACATGCCTGATCTTTTGGGTGTCAAAACTGAAATCCTTGCATCTAGTCTATGGATAAGATTATTTGACGATGGTTCTAAACTTGCCAAGCATAGGCTTGCACGAAATGGAGATCCAAAAATAATTTTTATTGTTGCTGTAAGAAGGTTATGCAAAGGCTACCACTTTTGCATACTCTTTTTTATCTTGGTTCATGGAGGTAGACAGCACAAGAAAACCTCCGAGCTATTGGTGGAAGATGAATAATAATAACGTCCAACTAATACGATGTTAAAGAAGCACTGAATGGGAGGAAACCCATTGATGGTTTCTTTTAGTTTTTAATTTTTTTTCTTTTCTTTATATTTTATTTTGTTTTTATTTTAAATTTTACACTGAATAGATCTTACCTTGGTTGTAGTTTAATCTTTCTCTATGCGGAAACATTAATCATGGCAAACACTCACTGGAAGGAACATCGCCAAAGATTCATGCAGTACATTATTCAAGGCAGTTAATTCTCTCTTTCAGTTTTTCAATTTTCTTGTTTATAACACATTGGCGACAATATGTTACTTAAGTATGGGGGAGAGGTGTTTTATTGTGCCCTATCTTTCTTTGAATCTTGCAATTGAGTGAATTGAGTTGTGGTGATAGTTTGATTTGAAATTAACTCTCTCTAGTGATAAATTGGTCTAATTTTTATAAGACAATGACTTGTTGCAGTGTTGATTGAATATGGTGGTCATGATTAGGGAATTAAATTTTTGCAAATCTTTTTGCTTGAAATTTGAAACTTTAGTTACACTTTTCGAGCCAATTTTATTCCACTATTACTTTTGTTCTAGTATTAGTAGAAATGCTTAATACCTTAAGTAGCTTGACTATTTTTCTAAAAAAAATAAAAAAAAAAGATTGTGCAAAGGAGCTTTGAAAATGTTTACATATTCCACTGTTTTTTATTCTTTTGAATAGAGGAGTTGAGAATATGAATAGTGCTAATAGCCATTTGAATGTGTGATTCTAGTTGAGTAATCGAAGGCTGGCACCACAAGTGTTTGCATTTGTGTAAAAAGGCTAGTATGACAGTTCAAACAAGTCGGACTTCTTAAGTAATTAAAAAGAAAACATGTATTGAAAAGTCAAGTGAGTAGCCAGGCACCTAAGTAAAAAATCCTTATAAATCTACTTTGCTTAAACTTTTGTCTCTGTGGAATTATTTGCTCAAACTTGTAACTTTAGAATTTAGGTTTTAGGTTTTTGAGATTTCTTGATTTGGCTACCATGTTTGAGCTTTGCCGATTTCAAGTTATTGTCAATCTTTTTGAATTTCTTTGACTAGAGAGGGTAGGTTTTATTTCTTACTATTGTTACAATTTAATTTGTTCGAGGACAAGCAAATACTCAAGTGTGGGGGAATTTGATAAATGCTTAATTAACTACATTTTGCCCCTTGTTCTTAATGTATTTTATTCTTAAATTGAGTTTGATTTGTTTGTTTAGTGTCTTTCCAGAGTTCTTTTATGTTTTAAGGAGCATGGATCAATTTGTCAAGAAACTACAAAGCCAATGAGTGACAATGGAAGAAAACGGGCAAAGGATTGAAGCTCATCTCTGTGACACAGCTAGTGAGTGAGAGTCCAATTCAATCTATTGTTTGATATGCATGAGAAACTAGGGGGATTTATATTTAGATTAGCTTTGCCTAGATTATTTCCATCAATATTATTTACTTGCTTTCTTAGGTTAGCTTAATTAATTTAGCTTAGCTTAATTAATCTACATTTTGATGAACTAGACAATAGTTGAAGTTTGCGCTAATACTTATACACTATCCTCATAGAGACGATACTCATACTCACTACTTTATTACTTGATAACAACCTGTGCATTTGCAGTTTGTTAGTGTGCGTTTCAGCACATCAGTATTGAAATCATTTTGAGCTTCAAAATTAGCTTTTTTAAAAAAAAAAATTATCAAAATGATTTGAGATCCAAAATTAATTTTCAAAACATTACTTTAATTTAATTTTAGAAAAATGATAGTTATTTTAGATCAAACCGAATCAAACTATGTAATTCTAAAATTAGCATGGCTAAAATTATACCACCTCCACATAAGAATTCTATTTTGCGAGTCTAGTTTTCATCATCACCCATTAACCAAAACAAAATATTTATTTTTATAAAATTTGCAAATCATTCAAAGCAACATATTTATTCATCTATTGGATTGAATCCAAGTCAAATTACTTTTCTATTTTTATCAATTAATTTCTTTGACCTTATCATATTATTTGGCTTAATTTTCATAATTAGTGCCCTCCATGTATTCACTAGCATAGGTATCCATAGAAAGCTTCAAGAGCACTGATAATAGAGAAACCGGCTCGTTGAATCATTATTGGTCCATCATCGACATCCATGGACCGAGACTATATGTACATTGTAGTGCTAAAAATATTTTTTCTATTTTTATGGAATCATGCATTCAAAATATAAAATAAAGGCGGCAAATAAACATAAATAAAGAATTATTACAAACCCAAATAAATAAATAAAATAGATAATCAAGATATAAATTAAAACTAAACCTTCCAAAATTCAATTTCCAACATGCCAAAATAAATTAAATTAGTATCCAAAAAGGAAATAAAGAACATTAAGTCCCATATAAGGAAAAGAAAAAGGAAAATAATAAAAATGGGCTCAGGATATCATTTTCAAATTAACCATAAAGAAAATCATAATTTCCCAAATCAATATTTAAAAAATGTCATACCACAATCGAATCGCTTCAACTAAGAAAAAAAAAATTTGTACTAAATAAATATATTCATCATCATAGTCCTCACACCTAACAACAAAGCAACAAACTAAACACCAAACACATACTTAAAATCAACAAAAATAAAAAAAATAAAAAAAAAGGCAATATATACATACAAACTTATTTTAGGCTTTAAAATTTAACTTAAATCAAGAGACAAAATTAACATTTTTAAAAGAGAATAAGTAGAACAAAATCAACAAAGTGTTGAATTATAATTTTTTTTTTTTAAAAAAACACCTTTCTCAATTCAATAAAATTTTCATTCATTTTTTTTTTTCAAATTAAATGTCTAAGTTAAAAGATCGAAGCCACTGCAGAGTCCACATGTATATATATCGCAGGTTTATATCCATATTTTCAACAAAATTATTCATACCAAAATAATCAAATTCAGCTCAAACCAAACGCACTTTTAGAAAAAAAAAATAGACCAATGAAGTACAAAATCAAGTCTTTTTTAGTCGAATTCAGCCCTGAGAAAACCACAAAAAAAAATAAAACAATTAAACAGCAGCCCACTCAAGTATCAACAATGGATCAATCAAAACCTAAACCTATCAAATACCATAACAGAGGAGTGCTCAGCTGATATTAACAACCACCATCCAACAAAAATTAATCAAAATGAATAAGCAACAGGGATTTGATTCATATAAACCAATCAGTAGCGTCAAATAAGATTTTATCTTTACCCTTTGCTTTTTCCTCTGAAGACGTAGATGAAGATGAAGCTAAATCGGTCTCTTCACTTAGTTGAATGGGTGGAACTTCTTCTAGTTTTGGAGGAATTGGACGATTCAATATATAAGACCTCATATGCCCACCTAAAGTTCTTCCATTAGAGAAGCTCTTCAAACACAATTTACATCTCTGTTTCTCCATTTACCCATAAAGAAACAAAGTAAAAAAATAGAGTTTAAAAAGAAAGAAAGAAAGAAAGAAAACACTGCTATCTTTTTCTTTTCTTTTCTTTTCTTTTTTTCTTTTTGCTAAGAACACTGCCATCTTTTTTTTTTTTTTTCTTCACGCACAAGAGAGAGTGAAAAAAATTCAGTGCTGACATGGCAAGATCCATTAATTTTAACTATAAAACTAACAAAAGGACTTTAGCATGCACATCTTGCAAAATTCAAAGATTCTTAAGAAAGAAAAATGAGTTTAAGGACCATAATATGCGTTGGTCAAAACTTCAAGGACCATGTATTAAATTAACTTCTGTTTTCATGTGTGTGTAAGAGGGCCCGGAGCGATAGGCATCCAGAGCTCAGATGTATATGAGAGAATCTATCTATTTCCTTTCATGCATGAGAGAGAGATTTGGGGTGGTGCCAAGTGAGGCTAGGTTGTTAAATGACAAGAAAGACTGAAATACCCTTGCTAATATGGGTTTGTTTCAATTTGTGTCAAGGGGCAAAAAGGTCTAAGCAAAAATAAAGGGTTCATATCAGTCCTTAGAGGTTACTCTAAGATCTGATGACTAGAGAAAATCTAGATTTTTATGATTTTTTTTATTTTTCTCTTAAAAAATATGGCTTTTTATTTTCTTTTAGAAACAAAAATAAAATTAAAATTAAAATCAAAATTTTCATAACGGACATAATTTTGATAAAAAATTAAATTAAATTTTTATATTAAAATAAATTTAATGATGAAATAAAATTTAAATTTTCTAAAAGGAAGTTATTAAATAAAAATAAGAATAATTTATATATTTTTGAAATTTTTTAAAAATCTTTGAGAAATCTAAATTTAAAATAAATTTTTCATATATATATATATATATATATATATATATATGAATTATTTTTATAAAATTAAGACTATATGAAAAATTCAAATTTAAAATTAATTTCTATATTTTTAAAAGATAATAAGAATGGACTAGACAAGATATGGTGTTTACGGTTGCCCTTCTTTGCAAGTTTTCTGAATTAAAAGGTAAAACTTTCAAGTCATAAAATGAGTAAAAAAAAAAAAGATAAGTAGTTGGCCAGTGATTATTAATATTAACATTTTTTTTTTGTAAGGAAATTTAACTTGTAGAAAATCGAAATTTTTATCATGGAAAAAAATTTAAATTGCAGATAATTAAATTTCATGAATTAATGACATAAAAATTAAATTGAATTAATGGCAAGAAGATTAAATTGCATAAATTTGAGTTGAATCAATCAATGACACAAAATTAACTTGTAGAAAATTAAACTGAATCAATGACTTAAAATTATATTATAAGAAATTAAATTTAAATTAATCAATTGCAGAAAATTAAAGGAATCAATCAAATTAGAGAAATTTGAATTGCAGGAAATTAAATAAATCAATCAATGTTGCAGAAATTTAAATTGCGAAAAATTAAATGAATCAATCAACGGTAGAAATTTAAATGAATCAATCAATTGCGGGAAATTAAATTGCTTAAATTTAAAAGAATCAATCAATATTGAAGAAATTTAAATTGCAAAAATTTAAAAGAATCAATTAATTTGCAAAAAATTAAATTGTAGAAATTTAAATGAATCAATTAATTGCAGAAAATTAAATTTCAAGAAATTTAAATGAATCAATCAATTATGGAAAATTAAATTGCAGAAAATTAAATGAATCAATCAATTTAGAGAAAATTAATTGCAAAAAATTAAATAGATCAATCAATTACAAGAAATTAAATTAAAGAAATTTAAATGAATCAATCAATTTCTGAAAATTAAATGAATCGATCAATTTGGAGAAATTTAAATTGCAAGAAATTAAATGGATCAATTGCATAAAAATTAAATCATGGCATAAAAAGTTAAATTTGAATCAATCGAATCAATCCATACCTACCATCTATTACGACTTACAAAAGATAGTGTCAGTATCTTGTCCCTCTCTGTGAGATTTTTGTGTTAAGGAGTAACACAAAAAATGAGTGAAGGAAATACTGACTGCGGCAATGTCACACATTCTATGAACTTTGGGTTGAAGACAGGTCTTTGGAATTATCTTTAGCATGTTTCTCATTCAAGACCTATTTATATACTTACAACCACAAAAAAATTTCAGTTACACATGTATTTAAGAGGCACAAGAGACGTGATATTGGTCGACCAAGTAGAAAATCTCCCAGTCTTCAATTAAATACACCAAACCAAACTAGATAAAGAACTCAAGCAAACATATAGCCATAACATCATGAAGCATTGCGTCAAGCCTAAAAAGAAAGGAGAAGAGTAAGGTTCAACCAATAAGAAAGAACCAAAGAATTTTAGTGTGCATTCTGAGTCATATTTTGGTTTTTCTTTAGGTTTGAATCTAGGGTTAGATTTATCATCGACATATAAATTTTTCATATGAATTGTTCCCCCCAAGATGTAGATCACCATCTTGTTTTGCCCTCAAGGTTAATTTCACCATCATATTCCATAAATCTATCCTTGCACTGCCCTTTTATTTAGCATTATTAGAAACTTAAAACTATAAGATTAGTTATAAGAAATTAGTTATTAAATGTATTTTCTTCGAATTTCCATTTTGGATTGGGTTTGATTGGACTGAAACTGAAATATCTGATTCTCGAATTGTATTGTCCCAAAATTTTTGGAATAATACAATACGAAAATTTTTTATTTTTGGTTCCGATTCTCTAGAAATTAAAATCTCAAAATTCAATCCAATTTCAAAGATTCTCAAATTTCTGAATTAGACCGAACCGTACTCAGCCCTAATATTAAATAAGTAATAAAGAATAATACTTAAGGCCAACCAATGAAAAGTTTTACAAAATTATGCTTGACTCCAATTTTTTCCTAGCAAAGTTGCCAAGCTATCATAATGTTTTTGATGCCCAATATGAATGGCGAAAATATCAATTAAAAATTAGAATTAAAAATAAAGTTACCACCAACTAATTTATTTTAAAAGGTCCAGTTGGAAACCTTTGAAAAATTGATTTGTTATACCAAAATTTGAGTTTGGAAGTCAAAAACACAATAGGAAGGTGTTAGATATCCACTATATTAATTTTAAAAAAATCTAGGTTGATGTTAAACCTTATTTCTTTATCATATTACTCAATTTATTTATTTTTTTTTTAAATTTAAACGATTATAAGAAAAAAAAAGAATATTCAAATATTTATTTTTTTAAGTCATTATTTTTTATTTATTTAAAAATTAATTTGAAGGTCCAATAAAAAAATAATTTAACTTGAGCTCAAAATTCTGTTTATTTTCATTAATATTATTATAATTATATGTATTCTTAAAATATTAAATGAAATTAACACTAATATTATTTTATTTTATTATAATATAAATGTATTACAAATAAAATTTCATAAATTACAAAAAATTACAATTGAAAATGAAATTAAATAGAAAAAGCAAAGATCTTCAAATCATCTTGATTTCACTTTGATCACAATCCATTCCTACAAGACAAAAATAAAATGAAAGCAATACTAATTCCAAAAAGAAGGTTCACTAAAAGGAAAAATACAAATATTAACTCTTATCTATTTTTACAAATGGACTCAGTTTTTCTTTTTTTCCTTTTTTTTTTTTTAAATTTCTTAAGAAACAACTTAATTTTGACACACCAAAATTAAAAACTACATAAATTGATTCAAGATCTAAAACTATAGAAATTATTTTAAGCTTCAAAATTAGTTTTTTAAAAAATTATCAACTTGATTTGAGATCCAAAATTAATTTTCAAAATATTAGTTTATTTCAAAAAAATGACAGTTATTTTAGGTAAACCAAATTAAACTATCTAATTCTAAAATTAGCGCAACCAAAATTATGCACTTCCACTCAAAAATTGTGTTTTTGTGGGTCTAATCATTATCGCCCATTAAACGGAATAAAGTATTTATGTTTATAAAATTTGCAAATCATTCAAAACAACATATTTATTTATCTATTAAATAAAGCCCAAGTTAAATTACTTTCCCTTTTCATCAATTAATTTCTTTGATCTTATTATATTATTTTGTAAAAATTAATTTTCATGATTAGTGTTCTCCCTCTTTTGCGTAGTTACTGCCAGAGTTATTCATAAAAAGCCTTAAGAATAATAATCACAGAGATACCAGCTCGTTGAATCATCATTGGTCTATCATTGGCAATCACGGACCGAGACTATGTATGCATTATAGTACAAAAATATTTTTTCTATTTTTATGGAATCATGCATTCCAAACATAAAATAAAGGTGGCAAATAAAAATAAATAAAGAATTATTACAAACCCTAAAAAAGTAAATAAATACAATAGATAATCAAAAGATAAAATAAAACTAAGCCTTCCAAAATTCAATTTCCAAACTGCCAAAATAAATTAAATTAATAGCCAAAAAGGAAATAAAGAACATTAAAACCCATATGAGGAAAAAAGAAAAAAAAAAAAGAAATGACTTAGGATATCAATTTGGGAAAATTTCAAAAATAACCGAAAAACATAATATATATATATATATATATATATATATATATATATATATCTATATATATATATATATATATATATATATATATCATTTTAAACATGTAAAATATTTTTTTTTTTTCAAAAATATGTCCGCTAATTATGAGAATATCTTTTATAGGGTTTCAATGCAAACAATTGGAGGAGTTCAAAAAAGCAGCCGTTACCTCGTTTACGTAATGGGTCCATTTATAATATAATAATATATAATTTGAATGCTTTGGTAGGATTAATACATTTATTTTATTATGATAATCTAAAATTATATTATTTGATTTAAATTGAGATTATACAATGTAATATTTATATTTCTTCAGTTTTTATTTTTCTTTTTCGTAAATATATTATTTTATTCCTATATTAATATATAATTTATTTTAAAATACATATGTAATTTGATTCTATTTAATTCTTATGATTTTTTATACAATTAAATCGATAAGATCAAAATAATAAAAATTTAAATTAATGTAAAAATAGTAAAAAATATTGATTTCATCAAATTTTCCATTTGAACTAAACAGTGTCTCTAAAAAACTCTTAATTTATATGAATATTATTGAGTTGCTTCTCAATTTAATTATATTAAATAATATACATATACCAAAATTTTATATATGTTAAATCTCTATTTGGTATCTACATCTATTGTTATTTATAAAGATTACAAATTTAACATTTCAAAATGATATCAATTTTTCTTTCTATCAGGATATTTTTCTTGGTTATAATATGTAATTTTTTTTAATTATAACAAATCTTGCTTTAATTCAATGATTAATGTAAAGGAAAATATTTGTCTATACATAATATATATTTGGTATTCATACACTCAATAAATGATTATTTAATTTAAGCACACTCTCATAAGCTGCCTAATATTGTTTAACAAGCTACCATAGTGCATTATTTTCACAAATGAAAGCAACATAGTCAATTTCAAAATATAGTACCCTGATAGTAAATTGTAAACATATACCAAATTTTGGTATACTTAAAAATAAGTTTGGTATCAACAACTATTTTAGTATATATAAATTGAAAATTTGAAAAACTAAAAAATATAAAATATCAGAAAATGATATATGCATAACAAATTTTAGTTGATTCATGTTAAATATATATTTAATATCTATAACTACTTTATTTATACACACACAGTGCGTGTGTGTGTGTGTATATATATATATATATATATATATATATATATATATATATATATATATATATATATATATTTATTTATTTATTTATACACACAGTGCGTGTGTGTGTGTGTATATATATATATATATATATATATATATATATATATATATATATATATATATATTACAAATTTGGAAAAAAATAAAAAAGCAAACTAACAATTAATTGGTATATATACACCAAAATTGGCTATACGTTAAATATATATTTAGTATTTGCAACTATTTTATATATGTACACATTACAAATTTGAAAAAAATAAATAGCATATGTATACCAAAATTTAGTACATATTAAGTATAAATTTAACATCTGCAACTACTTTATATATATACAAACTATCCAATAATGAATATCTGCAACTACTTTATATATATACAAACTATCCAATAATGAATATAGCTAGTTCAAGCAGCCTAAGTTGGCCTGCGAACTTCCAGCCTAAAGGAGTTGAATGAAGGGCTAATGAGCTTTGGGATGAAGATTGAGTAGGGTAAGGATACTATAGAGGGCTTTCCAACAAAGTAGATAATCCAGTCTTGGTTGTGTCAATCAGTATTGCAAATTTGAAAAAAAATAAAAATAAAAATGCAAACTAATAATAAATAGTATACGTATATTAAAATTTAGTATATGTTCAGAATATGCTTTGTACATATATGGTATATACATATATCAAAATTTGATATACATTATATATATATATATATATATATATATATATATATATATATATATATATATCTTGCAAATTTATGGAAAAGAAAAAAGAAATAATCAAAAAATTATACATGTAAACCAAAATTTGATATATGTTAAATATATATTTGGTATCTGCAACTTCTTTGACATATACCAATCACAAATTTGAAAAAATAAAAAAATAAGCTAAGAATAAATAATATACTTATACTAAAATTAATTAAATGTCTCGTATCTGTAATTACTTTATATATATATATATATATATATATATATATATATATATATATTGTAAAAAAAAATTAAAAAGATATATAAACTAATAATAAATGATATACATATACTAAAATTTAGTACATGTTTGAAATATATTTAGTATCTGCAACTACTTTAATATACATTGATTAATCTAATTAATTAATTGATTAAATTAATTAAAAAATTTTAGTTAAATTAATTAACTACTTGTGGTGTATAAAAAATAATTAATGGATTTTTTAAAATAATAATTAATTAATGCAAATAAATAATAATAATAATAATAATAATAATAATAAAGTACATGTGGTGAATAAAAAATAATTAATGAATTTTTTCTAAAACAATAATTAATTAATGCAAATAAAAAAAGAAATAATAATAATAATAATAATAATAATAATAATAATAATAATAATTAAATTAAAGTAATTAAACTAATATTAGCAGTAATAATAATAGAAGCAAAATACATTAAAAAAATGTCACAACACTTAGTCCCACACTTTTACACTAATCATCTCCACATTTATTTAAAGTACTCCTCAAGTAGATCCCACTTATTAACTCTTCCTCCAGTTCACCGCTCAACAACTTGGAAACATATTTCCCTCTTTCTAGAAAGTAAAAATGAAATGAAGGAAAAAAAAAAAAAAAAAAAAAAAAAGGATAAAAATGATATTTTAACAAAAAAAACAGTGTATAATGTAATGTCATTTTTCAAAAAAAGATTCCAAGCAATCAAATTGTAGTCGATCCAAGCATCAAATAAAAAAACCAAATTAATGGATTCAATATTAAGAAAATTAACTTTAAATTATCAAATTAACCTTAAAGAAAATCATAATTTTCAAATGAATATTTAAAAAATGACATACCACAATCTGATCGCTTCAACTCAGAATTTTGTACTAAAACCGTAACCCTCACAACCAACGACAAAGTAACAAACTAAACAACAAACACATACTCAAATCAACAAAAATATAAAAATCAGCAATATATATATATATATATTACGCTTCAAAATTTAGCTTTAAATCAAGAGACAAAATTAACATTTTTAAAAGAGAATAAGTAGAAAAAAATAAACAAAATGCTGAATTATAATTTTTTTAAAAAAATCACCTTTCTCAATTCAATAAAATTTTCATACATTCTCTCTCTTTTTTCTTTTTTTTCTTTTTTTTTTCAAATTAAATGATTAAGTTAAAAGATTGAAGCCATTGCAGAATCCACATGTATATATATAGAAGGTATTATATCCATATTTTCAACCAAATTATTCATACCAAAGTAATCAGATTCAGCTCAAACCAGACCCACTTTTAGAACAAAACCAGACCAAAGAAACAGAAAATCAAGCCTTTTTTAGTTGAATTCAGCCCTAAACAGCCTACTCAAGTATCAATAATGGATCAATCAAAACCCAAACCTATCAAACACCAAAACAGAGGAGAGCTCAGCTGATATTAGCAACCACCATCCAACAAAAAGCAATCAAAATGAAAGAACAACAGGTATTTAATTCATGTAAACCAATCAGCAGCATCAAATAAGACTTATTCCATAAAATCAAAAAGGAAACTGGACCCAAACTAGAGACAAGATGATTACATCTTCAAAGAATCAACATGAGGCCCAATTTATGTTAAATTTCCAATGATTTTAGCCAGGGAGAACATTGATGAAGCAACCATTTCATGAAAATTCAGTTTCAAATCACAAACTAGCAAAGACCAGACCCATGGAAATTTCAAAGAACCAGACTCTTTCATCTTTACAGAATAACAATTCCAAATAGTGAGTGAAACAGACCCTTCTTCCGTGCCTTCAACGTCAAAACTGATTCAATCATTTTTCAAGCAACGAGGTGATTTAATTCACTACATTCAGAAATAAGACCAAAAAGAGGGTTAAAACTCATTATCATTTCAATGAACTCAAACCCAAAAACAAATAAACAAATCTCAAATCCAAACCAAACGTGAATCAAAGAGGATGATCAAGAAACAGAAATTACCAAACAAATATTAAAATCAGAAATCAAATCTGATACACCACCGAGCACTAAGAGAACCAGACCTTTATCCCAAAATCAATCAGCTCTGAACTGAAATTGTCGATCTTAACCCAACTGTGAAAACTAGCACAACACTGATGAACGGCAACCGAAAATCGAGCTATCTGAACTTCGTGAACTATCGACGACAAACGGAAACCTAGAAATCGGGTGACGAACGGCCGACGAGGAAAAGAAGACCCATAGAGGCAGAGAGAGATGGTGAATCAAACAATCTAGAAGGAGAGTGAGTGGCTCGACGGCAATTGGACCAGACCAGAGAGTCGATAGAGACGACAGTGATGTGAGGGAAAGGCAAGAGAGAGGGTCTGACAGGTTAGGGGCGGTGCTCCGTTTTCTAGTGTCTGTGTGTGTGTGATTGAGAGGGCCCAGAGAGGGAGGTGTCCAGAGCTCAGATGTGGACGAGAGAATATGTGTATTTCCCTCTGTGTGTGAGAGAGAGATCTGGCGTGGTGCTGGATGAGGTCCGGTGGTTAAATGACAAGAAAGATCCAAAAACCTTAATTTGTGCAAGGGGCAAAAGGTCAAAGCAAAAATAAAGGGTTCATATCAGTTCTTGGAGGTTACTTCAAGATCTGATGGCCAGATAAAATCCAAATTTTTATGATTTTCTTTTATTTTTCTCTTAAAATATATGGCTTTTTTAATTTTCTTTTAGAAACAATAATAAAAAAAAATTAAAATTAAAATTAAAATTGAAATCAAAATTCTCATAATGAACATAATTTTGATAAAAATTAAAATTAATTATATTAAAACAAATTTAATGATGTAATAAAACTTAAATTTTCAAAAAAAGATAGATTAAATTAAATAAGATTAATTTATATATTTTTTGAATTTTTGTAAAACCTTTGAGAAATCTAAATTTAAAATAAAATTTTTTCATTTTTTGGAAATTATATATATATATATATATATATATATATATATATATATATATATATATATATATATATATGAATTATTTTTATAAAACTAAGACTATATGAGAAATTCAAATTTAAAATGAATTTCCATATTTTTTAAAGACAATAAAAATTGGCTAGACAAAATACTTGTCTATACCATTAGCTTCATCAGTCCATCAAAATTAGATTCCTCTTTGGTTGCTATGAATGGATCACTTACAAAGCCAGAATGATCAGGTGAGTCATGACAAAAAGGATTGTTTCTTACCTCATACTCATCAAGGTCTGTAAAATTACTTTTGCATACTTTGCGTGGCTTGGCAATTTATCTTTGTTTTTATTTTGATTTTGATTGAATTTTTGCCCAAGCTATGTATGATCATCTTTGATCATAGACTCCAATCTTTCAAACATTGTATTGATAACTACTTGATTATCCTGATACTACTTTATATATCCATTTAGCGCATAGTCTTCTTGTCTTGGTGGCATCATTTGTCTCTGTTTTGAGGATTGTTCTTGAAATTGATTGGCTTTTTTATACAATTAGAACTAGTTGGGGGGTCTAGGTTGAGCTTATTGTTGAAATGGTTGTGGGTTATTATTTCTCCAAGAGAAGTTGGGATGATTCCTCCATCCAGGATTGTAGGTATTAGAATGAGGATCATTTCTCTATTGGTATCCAGAGCATTCACTTGTACCTCATCTTTGAATGTAGCACCAATAGCATAAATGCGTACATTAGCTCTATGCCTCATAGTTTCACAAACACCACATACCTCACAAATATGTGTTTGTGCACTTCCTTGAATTTCAATGAGCTCAATATGCCTTTGTAATTCAGCAACTTTTACATCCAAATCCTCTTGATAAGAAACTTCATTGGCTATAGCCCTTGTACATCTGACACTTTTGTTGAGAATTAGCTCCTGGCACTTCCAGCTTATTGTATAATTCTTCAGCTATCTTATCCCAAAATGCTCCACCTACAGCATTATTAGTAATAGATTGACACTCAAAGTAGTACTTTGTGTCATGCTCCCTCTACAATAAGATGTTTCAATTTCATAATACTTTTCGTTATTTTGGTATTTATCACTTCAGTGCCATGTTCATACTCCTATGGGTTAGACTTTTCTTAAGTATCATACATGTTGTATTGTATGACTTTTCATTTCACTTCACACCAATTTACTCACTCTTTAATCATTCCACATTCTCTTTTTGGACCTAATTCATCCAAAATAGGTAATGCATTAAAATGTTGAGCTTTTATTCCTCCATTCTCATATGGACCTCTACATCCTTCAAACTCATTATTACCGTTAACATTTACTCTTCTTGTTCTTACTTAACTTATATGTCATAAATCATCACTCTAACCAATTTACTGTATCTTGATATGTTATGATTGCATTATAATTACTTCTAATTGTTATGTCTTGTTGGCTCGTTATTCTAAATTCAAGTGCTTGTCTTACACAAACATAATTTATCCTACTATCTATTGGCCAAACTCACTTTCATATTAATATTATCTTTGTCAATGATATCTTTCATCCAAAGCATTTCATTCCTTACATTATAGTCTTTTTAACACTTGTAATCTCATTTACCTTGCGATCTCATATGTTCTCCATTTTATTAGTTATCATTTGATTTCATACTTACTTCACTTAGTTACATTCAAGGTTTTCCATTTCTTATAATATTCTTTCTATCTTATTAAGTACTACCTCATTTCCAATTCATTCTCATCATGGAATACGTTACTTGAACTAGGTTTGTCTAGATAATTAGCTTTATAAACTCCTTTTACATTATATATTTCACTCGCTTAGTTATTTTAATTCTACTATTCATTGGTTTCCTTGTAATACCTTGATTAGTATTTACACTTGTCCTATTTATTCTTTATCTATTTCCTTTTTTAAGGAATTAACAAGTTTTATTTAAGGTTCCTTGTGTTCTTTCCTTATTTGCTTACACTGTCATATAGTCAAAAAATTCCACGTGCCTTTCGGGAAAAGTTATATAAACATATATGTAATTGATTGCTTTCCTCTTCTAGAACAAAGTGGTCATCTTTCTGGAATACACATACATCAACATTCTTCTTTTGACTAGATATTTATATAAGCAGCAAAGAATTCCTTGCCTTTCTCAGGTTGATGAAGTCTATGAGGATTATATAGTAAATGGTATCCATTATTCTTCTAGTTCAAATCCATTATTCTTCTGCCTCGATTTGTGCAATCTTCATCTTATTGCTTTTATTCTCTTCCATAGATTCCACTTCTCATTTTTAAGGTCATCCACTTAAACTCAAGTGACTCCTTGTCTAATCACATGTTGATGTAATGATTATAGCATCATTAGTTCGATACTTTCACTATTATGGTACTATTTGCCTTAGGATGTCCCATATCCTAAAAGGCATACAAACTCTAGCATATATAAGAGTCAACATATATGTATCATTATTCATATCATATTAACTTTTTACTGACAATATAGCTATTAATTCTTCTATTAGCATTTAGCAAATAGTTATCACACATATATATATAGTATGCACAAAGAATTAACATGCTTTTGTCATTATTCATATCTCATAAACATTTTTCAATAACAATGATTATATTAGTTCATATAAATATTTAACAATTAATAAAAGAATGACTTTACTTTTGTACATAGAATATAGCATATATATCATAGCTTTATACTTATACTTGCTTACATGAGCACATATTTTCACATCTTAGTCTTTCCATTCTCACATATACACATTACACATCACAAAAAAGAGTTAAACCTATGTGGATAGCATGGAGCTGAACCTAACAATAAACTTCAAATGACAAAAACGAATGAACTTCAATTGACGATAATGAATTTCCTATGTTCTATGGTTTTACTTATGTCCTATGACTTATATAACTTATTAAAGTCTATCTAGACTTAAACCTTTGCTTTGATACTACCTTTGCCTACCCCATCTTCAGAAGTGTGATGGTCCTAGGCATAAGTGACCATAAGAGTACCAATAACCCATAGAACCCCTCATTCTATAATATAGTACACTTAACATTCATTATAAATGATCCCAAGATCACAGTCTAAAAGAATAGTATCATATACACCCAACATATACTGAAGTTATATTTAATGGATACCAATATACTTATCATATACCATACAAATACCATTAATATACCTGACATATACCATATGTATATCATTCATTTACTTGACATTATCAATTTTTCTTATTCGTCTTATTTGCATAATGACAATTTATTATTTCTATACCTCACCTTGGTATTGTGTTCCATATAAGTCTCATCATATACCTTAAATATAATTTAAGGATACCATTTTCATACTTAAGTGATTTCATGGTTACAATTACATATATGACATGATAAGGACAATTATCCAAATACATTATGACCATCCCACACTATTAACCATTGTGAAAATTTCCCCATGAAGCTCTAAATATCGAGGGTCTAAATATACTTTACCATGCACTGCTTGATAGACATCCATTACACCTTAACTCAGCAAGTCTCAAGTGAAGAAGAGTACTTCAGAATGTTTTGTTGAGTCTTCTAACCACTTGAAAATGAGACACTAAGGGGTGTGAGATAAGCTTAGTGAGTACATATTAATTAAATAAATAATATGAAAGGGTATATAAAGGATGAAGCCATTAGGGTTTTGCAAAGTCCCTATAAATTAGAAACTAAATTAGAATAATAATTGTCTGGCAACAGTAGTACCTCTTTAGTAGAAAACATAATTTTGGAAGTGGTGTGCTTCCCATATATAAATAGTAGAGTGCTAGCTAATGCCTTGCTCACTCAAATAGTATCAATAACATGAGATGGGCTAGGTCTCACAGCTAGGACCACTATTCCTAGTTAGGGTTGGGTAAGCTCGCCAAACCACAGGCTTTACCATGTGCACATGACTAATATGTGCTACCCATATCAAATGGAGATTTTTGCTTTAAATAGATTCACAGAGATATTTGGAACAAATATATCAAATATAATGAAAATGTGAAACAATAATATATAGTAATGAACCTTTAGGGCATTAAATTAAGTCTATCAATTATATGAGCATTGGAACCCATGTTGGAAGGTCAAAGATTTGTCAATTAGATAATGTTAAATTTTCAATAGAAGGTAACGGCTCAATAATTTGAAGAGGTAGCATACAGAAGGGTAAACTCTTTTACAAATTTTAATTTGAGTAGAATTTCAGCACAAATAGATAGATAACAATAAATAGGCCAAAGATCTCTTTGAAAGGGTTCCAATAATATAATGATGTCTATAAGGATATTTAAGATTCATAGTTGATGATAACAAGGTTTTTAGTATCAATAAATTGGTCTTCATAAAACATATACATTTAAATTAAGGGTTTATATACTCACCTCATCTCCTTTGCTCTAATTATAATAGTAGGCAAAGTAAGTGTCCTTTCTTTATCCAAAGTACTTTCCTTGCGTTTCCTTTTATCTTCTATAGCTATTTATATTACTCATGTTACTATATAGGTATTTCTAAGTAAAGTACTTAACCCCCTTATACCTAATCCTATTTCTAGAGTATCTATAACACATCAACAATCAACAATACATGTTTAAACATAGTAATTAATTTACAAATGCATATTACATAGTTTGCAAACACTTTCATTTTCAAATACTAAAGAAGATAAATGGTTTTGAGTACTATTTCCCTCAATATTATTCCATTTCTTGCATTCAAGTACTTTACATCAATTCACTCTATCACAATAACTCATAGATTCATATATCATAATTTAATGTACACTTAGGTTCATTTTTGGATTATAGTAGAAAGCCCTATGGTACAAACCCAAATCATATAGTTGCAAATATCATTTCTAATTTAGCATTCAATTAAATTATCATAAAAGCATTTCATTTATACGAACAATTTACCTCATTTCATATAGCTCGCCAATCCATTATAAGCTTATGTATAATTTATTAAATAAGCCTGACCTCTTGATACCATTTCTACCATAATTCATATTTTATAAGTCCAATTGAATTGATTCTTTTTCCATATTGAAGCATACATATAAAATTATAATGTATCCCAATTTCATTCTAATTGCAAGTCTATACAATTCATGGTTTATTTCTAAACTCATTTTCATTTCTACACTAGGATATACTGACATCCTCTCTCTCTTTCTATTGCAACTCACAATTCTTGAGTCTAATGGCTAGTTAATTTTACAAAGTAAAAGTGAACATATAAAGGATTAATTTGTTAATTTTTATCTTAGTTCAATTATGCTTCTAAAGCACTTTATTCAGAAACTCTAATTCAGTGTTTAAGCTATACTTGAGTACAAGGTTGGTCTTGGTATAGGTTTTATATCTCAAAATATACTTAGAATCTTGCTAAATCCTTTTATATGTAAATCCTCCAAATGTCAAGGGTTGTTTCATTGGTATTCTATCTCTAACACCCTCAAATCAAGGGGTTAATTCTCATATTGTAAACTAAGTCAGTATGCAAGGCTTGTCCAACCTTTCCTCTCTAATTCTATCATAATTCATAGAATTCAACTCAAATGTCAAACTTATTTCACTAATTTCATTTACACATATAAATAAACGTTTCATTAATTTTAATATTCTTCTAAAACTATCTCGAAGGTGTCCAAATATATGGCTCAAATTCATGGTCACTATTCATTTGATACATAATACTAGTTTTAGTTCAAGTGAGATTTCTCTCTACAAAATTCAAATCTCTCCAATTCCTTTTTCCAGCATTTGAAGACATTAACCTACAATTTTCATATTTGAACTTTATTCCAATTTGGATTCTAACTCCCACAAATAGTAGCTACTATTTCTAGTTGAAAATTAGATTAAGCTTGTCATAATCTTCATACAAACCATTGCTTCTAAAATTAGCATACCCATTCAATCTAATCAATTTTCTCATAACATAAAAGCATAAAACCTATTTTATCATTATCTAAAATAATTAAATATTTTCCACATTTAATCATAATGGTTGAATAATTTAGGAAGGGAGGAGATGAGGGTATTTAATTCAATCAAGAAAAAGAAACAAGAATCATAATTGAATCAACAAAAGGAAAAGATTTTATATGGAACTTACCTTGAGACTGTTCCTTTTATTAGGAGGAGTGGGTTGGTAGAAATTCTTAGAGAAAGAAAAGAAATTTTTTTTTTTTTTTGGTGTTATTCAAAGTGTTTGAAAAACTGGAGAAGTTTCAAGTGTTGATGTGCTTTTATAATGTAATGGATGGATGGTTTGAGATGTGCTTAGTTTGATCCAATAATTAGGATTAATAGATTTCTAGGGAAGTTACCATAGATATATTAAAGACAAAAAATGTGTGGTGTAGAAAATTTAAATAATTAAAATTAAGGAAAATGTCAATTTCTTGAATAAAATATTTGGTTAGTGGAAGGTGGGGAACCACTTTGCACTAACTCAAATATAAAATTCTAGGAAACATTTCTGATAAATTTTGCTCCATTTTATAATACTAATAAGACATGGTCGGCTACACCATGGTGTGGATTCATCCAACACTTTACTTACACATGTATACACATTTTAGTTCAAAACTTGATAATTTTATGAAAAGACCATTTTACCCTTGTTATAGCATATGTTTCTATTTCCATTTTACAAGGTGCATAATTGAACATATTCAAATTAATCGTATTTACATTAAACATGGATACACAAACATTATAACTATTGTAAATGAGTTCAAAATTTTAATAAACATAATAAAAGACTTTAAGGTCAAGTTTGGTTTTAATGGCCTAATTTCCATTCGAATTCCCTTTCTAAATTGACCATGAATTATATGAACTTAATGTATTACAATAGAATTGTTAGCTCGCATTATAAAGGGAAATTAAGACTAAAAACACATCATTTCTCACTTCTAACCTATTTTAAGTATCCCTAAACCCTCTCTATTGTCCCACAAGCCTAGATACTTCTTTCGCCTACTAAGGTTATAAGAGATTACAAGGATCTAAGTTTAAATCCTTTAACCCTTCAAGATTTGGAAAAAGCTTTGATTGGAGATTTAAGGGAAATCTTTTATAAAGAGTTCTAATCCATGATTTTATATTTGGGTCTTATTTAATTAAGGTTTATTATTAAGATATCATTTTATTGGATGATGAATATGGAATTAAATATAAGAGATGAGTAGTTTCATAAAAACCTTAGAAATGGGTAAATCCTAAAAGTTAGTTGAATATTAATGGTTAGGGGATAAATGTTAATAGAGTTAAGAATTGATGATCTATAATTAGATTTGAAGAAATAAGCTAAATGGTTAAGGTTATGAAAAGTATAGTTAATATGTTGAATTGAAATAATGTGTAAGCATATGAATCAAGAAGGTGATGAGCTACATTGCATGATAAAGGTGATATGGATGTAATTGGAAAGCTATAGCAAAATAAGGCGAGTGAAAAATATGCTATCATATGTGTATTGAATTTATAATGCCTATTATGTCTTCTTTCATTGTTATACTACCATGAATATGAGCTATTGAATCATAAAATAACCTATATTGGTCCATGAATTATATTTAATTTATTGTTCATTATTATGAAGCCTTTGTTTCTATTTAAACCCTAATGATCCTTATGTAATTGTATTGATTAACCTATAATTAATACTCAAAATGTGATGAACATTGTTAAGAGACTTCCCAAAACTTTAAGATCCTAATAATTGATCAACTCTAATCATAAATAATGAAATCTGTGTGTATAAAATCCATGATCATAATTCAATTAAGTTATTGATACTTCCTCCATATAAATTATTCGAGAAATCCATAAAGTTTATAAAATCTATATGTATGTAATTGTATACAAATCTATTGCCTAAACAACCATGAATATATAATTATATCAAGAATTGAAATTACTTATTTCTTCATAAATCCCTAAATGATCATGAATATAGAAGTAAACTTCTAAAGGATATCCATATTTTCCTTTCATACATGAACTATATATGATCCATGCTATTAATTGAACTGTTGTATTGAATTGAGATATTAATTGTTCCATAGCATTGACTTGAACCATTGAAGACCTATTTCTATTGAGAGCGATTGATTGTTCATTAATTGTTATTGATTATTGATTGACATGACACGAAGTAGAAATCCCTATTCAGATATGGGTAAAAATATTAGACATTATGCACAATGTACCCATAGATAGGGTGAAGTATCCAAACCCTAACTAAGAGTAGTTTTATGTCCTAGTCTTAAGAATTGATTAGTCTCATGTGCTTTTCATAGTGGTATGCTCCAAAGATGAACCTCTGCCTCAGGTATGCCAATGGACCTCTACCTTAATCTTTTCATAGTGATATGTTCCACAAGGGGACCTCTATCATAAGCATGCCATAAAGCCTTTACCTTATATTCATGGTGAGTATGTCATATGCCTTTACTCTTAGCTATGCCATTGTGCATATACTTTCTTTTTATGGTGAGCATTGA
>CANTUT010000568.1:0-2500 GCA_947687605.1 Reutealis trisperma
CCTTCTAATAAATTTCTCAACATTCTTTAGCACTGTAGGTGTTTTTTCTCCCCCTAATGTCAAAAAATATGCCTCATCAAAATAAATTCATAGTCTCTTTTGTGGAACCATTATCGCACATTGAGATAGATTTAATATATTCATGGCACAGAAAAAATTTATGACTCATGTCCTTATACAAGTTTCAAGGGAGAGTATATATGATGTACACAATGGCATTCATGCCAAACTTTTAATTGTTGAACTATAAGTTCAATGCTTGAACTACAGGTTTAACGCAATATATTGTGCATGTATACTAGGGATAAAACAATAATTAAATAACTCATTATAATACACAACTTATAAAATCCTTGCAAATTACTCCTTCAAGGAGTTTACATAAAATCATCAATATTGAATTGAGTTGTGTCGTCTATATGGGCGGTTCCTCTTTCAAAATCTCATGATTTACCAAATGATTTATAGTATTCACTTCAGGGAATACAGTTGTACTAGTGGGCATTATTTGATGATTTCTCGTTAGCAATTATTCTTTTAGAATTCTCATTATCTACCAAATGATTTATAGTATTCACTTCAGGGAAATACAGTTGTACTAGTGGGCATTGTTTGATGATTTTTTATTAACAACTATTCTTTGCAACTACTAGAAAAATAATATTTGTAAATTTTCACTTTTTATACTGCTACTATAGGAGCACGTAACTTTATTACCGCACAATTTCAGCTGTGAAGTAATTTTAAACATGGCTGAATTATATTCTCAAATAGACTTCAAGTCTTGTAGGTGTAGATTTAACCAATCATATTGAGTTTATAGTAGTACCACATATTTCAAGTGATTATATCTATTTTTAAAACTCTTCTAGAAAATATAAAAATCATTAATAGTAAGATATTCAACCTTTAAATCCTCACTTAAATGAGGTTTAAGTAGATAATAGCTTTTGCTTTTGCTAGCATCTAAATGCATTTCATTATCAACAACTCACGTCAAAAATTATTACCATTGAATTCAAGAGTATATAAAAATTATCAACCAAACTTTAATTCACTATGCTTCACTTTATTTAAATAACTTAATTTGCATATATTTAAAATATATCTAAATAGACCAATCAGAAAATAAATTAATATTACTTTTAACAAACATTAAATTCATAATTTATCATACCAAGGAAAGGTAAACACTAATTATGCTTCTCTATACCAATATAAATCCAACAATGTATGCAATCCGGAAATAAATTCATCAATTCACAAATTAATAAAACCATGTTACTTGTATAATTTATATTAATCTCATCTCACATTTAAATCTCTAATTGTTTTCACATCTAATACACATTGACATAAGTAAATTCAAAACATATATAACACACACAACTTTCTTGTAGGCTATTCAACTAACAAATATATATATATATATATATATATATATATATATATATATATATATATATATATATATATATATATATATATATATATATATATATATATATATATATGTATGAGACATGTATTGTCCATAAAATAAATTTTGAGTTGAGATGCTAAGACCGAAGGATATGTAATAATATATACACTAGTAGAATCAATCTCAATTTAATGAATCAAGTAAACCTATTAATATGAACGCAAAATCACCATTTTCCCATAAAGCAAGTCAATCAATCAATAAATGAATAATTTAGGGTCGGATTTTATGCCAAAAAAAATTATAAGCCATGACTTTAAAACTATGCATAAAATGTGTTGTTATAATTGATAACCAATTAAAAGTTGCAATTTGGTTGGTAAATCAAATAGGGCATACCCATCATTCCAATACATATAAACAACAATGAAACACTCAAAACAGAAAAATCAAAGCAAAAGGGTTTACCTTAATATTATGGCCATACGCAGGTATTTTATTGATATCCAATTTATTCAATGCGTGTAGCTTAAATCAAATTTATTAGTTATTCAGGAACATAAAATATCAATTTTTCAAGGATGTCTATTTTATTTATTTGATTACTCGAAGGAGTGACACTAGTATAAATAATTTTTACTCATGATGTCGAGGCCCATCAATTAACATTGTCTAATATAAAATCATAATAAAATCAGTCTTTTAAAGACTTGTAGACAATGCATTTAGTTCTTCATGAACATTTAATGATTCTTTAATGAATTTGTTTACTTTAATTAATTTTTCAGGAACTATATAGAATATCAGTTCTTCAGGAACTGTAGAGAATATCAGTTCTTCAGGAACTGTAGAGAATATCAGTTTTTTAAAAACTGTAGAGAATACCAATTCTTCAAGAACTATAGGGAATACCAGTTTTTCAGGAACTGTAATTATTATTAGTTCTTCAGGAACTCATAGCTTAGTTATTTATTTAATTAGTTCTTCAGGAATTATAAATAATACTAGTTCTTCAGGAACTAGAATTAAAATATAATACTAATTCTCTAGAAACTCATAACTTAGTTATTTATTTAA
>CANTUT010000568.1:7500-30000 GCA_947687605.1 Reutealis trisperma
CTAAATGAATTTGTAATTTTTCAGAAATGAACCTGCATCTTATGCAAAATAATGAATATGTCATTGTATTACAATGAACCTTTACTTTTTCTCAAATAAACTTGCAAGTTATATATAATAAATCTGTTACTTTTATTATGTATTTGTATCTGATTATTTTTTTAGGTTGATCACAGAGTATCAGTTTCACTATAATCCTTGGATACAGAAATTGTACACCTATAAAATGATTCATATTTAAAACATTTAAAATATGAATAAGATTTTACTATATTTATACGACTGTTTAAAAAAAATAAAAAAAAAAGAGCAATTTAAACAAAGAAAAAGATGCTAGAAAACTTGAAGACAAAGCGATTCGAAAATGCTTTGAGCAGAGAGAGATTCAATGTTAAGAACTTAGAGAGTGAAAGCCACGGTGAGAAGTTAGAAAAAGCAAAGAAAAAATTATTTTGGTACATTCATAATTTTTTTTTTTTTTTTTATCATAACTAATGCCTCCTATGACTATTCAATTTTTAGAAATTTAGTGAAAAAATGATGGATGTTTTTAAGATTAGGGATGGATGCTAATGACGGAAAAGGCAGAGAAGGAAGAGGATAATTTGAAGAAGATGAAGAAAATAAGATTATGATAGAAATATTTGGACAATTTGAATAAAATAAATAATAAAAAGAAGAAAATGTATAAAAAACATTAGCTATGGGCGCCTAATCCACAATCCTACGTTAACTCAGGCACATTGTATAATTTGCAATGAATTCATATACGGAATATTGGATTAATAAGTGGATATTCACCAAGGATCCATTATTTAGTGATACTGAAAAGTTTATCCTAAATTTTACTTTAATATAAATAAAAGAAAGAAACGAGCTGTCGCCTAACCAAAAAAAAAAGTAATACATTGGTTACCGGTGCACTAAAATATGAGAATACAGAGAAATGGAGAGTGAGCCGAGAGAGGGGTGAACGGGAAAAAGGGACTATTATCAAATTCTGTTGAGTGAATCAGAAAGACCAGTCTTTGCTTGCTTATCTGTACAAAGGTTTTGAACCTTGTTCATGGAGTAATTGGTGGGGTTCAGGGAGGAACTTGGCCTCTCTGAATCCCCAGATTTTTTTTTTTTTTTTTGATGAATTTAAGCTTTCTTGAGGGCTTAATAATTAATGTCAAACCACTCGATTCTGGAAATAAATTTTTGTTAAAAAAGAAAAAAATTATTTCAAACATTTGGAACCTACATGCTTGTATGTTGAGTAATGTTGTAAATTTATGATACTGTTTTTGAAGGAAATGGTCTTGAGAATTTGCGTACAGAGAATCATAGGCTGTTCAGTTGGATTTGATGTTTGTTAAGTAAGATTCATGAAAGAGAAATTATGGAATTTCTTAAATTGCAATTTAGAGGCTCCTGGAAAAGAAGCTCCATGTTAAGTTGCGTATCTACTTTCTAAAGATAGATAAAAATCATTGAATTAATTATTTGAAGGTGATTATATTTTAAAGCATCTTACAATTTCCATTTTAGTTCTTTTCCCTTTTTCTTGAAATGTTAAAACAACCCTTTCTCTTTATATTGATATGTTAATTGAGGATAATTTTTTTTTTTTAAGTGTGTGTATTAAACTTAGATTCACTTTGAATTAAGGATTATTAATTATGAATTTGATTTATACTATAACAAATTGAGAATAGTAAATTCAGGGTATATGAAATTGTTAAAAAGATTTTGGACTATTTAAATTGGCGTTTAATGAAGATTATGGATAATGAAATACAATAGGGTTTAATGAAGATTATGGATAATGAAATACAACAGGGAATTTAAGTTAGTATGGAGTAAAAGGAAACTGAAGTTTATATATACGTGAGCTTTGATTTGAGATTCATTTCTCCACACATCCCCTTAATTGTAACCGGACTTGGCCGGTGGTCAATATCAACAAGTTGGTTGACACTTGCTCCCAAATGAACCGGCTGACATCATCATCAGTGCAATAACGGAGGACTTAAACATGAGTTCCAGGATTTAACCCGTTTGAATATGAAATTCTGATAACATATCAAAGTTTTTGGATCCATATATACGTGAGTTATGAGTGAACAAGTGTTGAAATCTACTTATACAAAACCAATTGGCTTGTACTAAATCTAACACTCACTTACTTATAAATTCTTTTTATATTTTATTATTATTCGATATGAAATTCATTTCCTAACACTATATTATCAAATTCTGATTCAAAATTTAGAAACCATTCCATAAATTTTAACGTAATTGTAGAAGTGAACGTGCCTCTCTTTTACGAAATGAAAAAGTATTGATTGGTAAATGATGGATAAAGAAATCAATAGGAAGTCAAAAGTGGATAGTAATTATATGTGATTTGATGTTGTTTGTGAATAGTTGCATGATATTATATTGAATTTGATAGCAGGTGGCTAGTTGTGATCACAAGCACCCTTCTGTATGTGATATTGAAGATATTTATATATAAGAATGATCCGAGTTATGAGCTTATGGGTAAATATTGATTGTACTGAAATGTGTTTAAATAATTATATGCCAAGCATTAATTAAGAAATTTTTATAAATTTGAACATGTGATTAAGAATTACGGGAATTTGATCCTATTTTTTTGATAATGAATTTAATTAACATAAGAGAGATATGTAGGCAGTTTTAGGGGATGGTCCAAATTTAAGATATGTATAATTAAGTAAAGAATTTTAATTAAAATACTTGATGTATAAGACAATATCTAATAAGTGGTTTAGTCTATTTGCTAGTTTCCATGTGAAGTCAATTGATGAAAAAAATTAATTTTAATAATTGTTAATAGTTATTCTTTATATAATTAAATTACGTATTATGTTTTTGGTAATTTCAGATCTGAGACTTGCTACGGGCTTTAGATGTCTTAAGCTTACCCAAGTCATAACACTAGTAAGACCTCATAAATCAAGTCATGACAATAAGTTAGATTAGGTTAGACTATTTGATACTACTATTGTTAATGTGCAAATTGTGACATTAGAAATGGTATAATGATTGTGGAAACTAAAGATAACAAAAGAAAGGGAAGTGTTTAAGAAATTGAAAAAAATCATTTTAGCTAAGTATAGGAGCTAAGGCATCAAGATGAGTATATGATATTTTAATATAGTATGTGCATTGTCAATCACATATCATTTACAAACCCTTGTAACCTTAGCCACTTTTCATTAAGGAATTATTGCGATACCTAAAATTATGGTGCTAGAGTTTACTTATTGATGGCCTTGTGCTTATTTGACCACTGTGATGCCTCGCTTGAGCATCGGTCTGATCCTGCTAAGTGGGATTGAAATACTCATTTGGGTTTGAACTCACGATAGAATCCTCAAGTTCAAATTGGTTGATTTTGAAAAGAGTCGTCATCTTAATTTTATTTTATTAGGAAAAAGATTAAGGAAAAAACTCAAATTGACTCTAATTAATATCCCAAAAGAAAGGTGATTTAGGCCTCTTTTGAAGATAGTTGGCTTTAACTCAAGTATGGTGCTAAAGATTTTAGTCATAAGGAGATCGTAGGCTCATGGATAAGGGTTTGCCCTTTGACATGGTTACATCAATTTAAGATGATTAAGCTAAGAATAGTCTTGGTGAATTTCAATCAAGGCTATCTGTCTAACCTTAATGCTAAAGGTAAAGATGATTTTGGTGAATTTAATTAAGGATATCTATCAGGCCTTAATGCTGGAGGTAAAAATGGTTTTGGTGAATTTTAATCAAGGCAATTTGTCAGGCTTTAATGCTAAACGTAAAAATAGTTTTTGTGAATTTCAATCAAGGCTATCCGTTTGGCCTTAATGCTGGAGGTAAAAATGATTTTGGTGAATTTCATTCAAGGCTATCTATTCAGCGTTAATGTTGGAGGTAAAAATGGTTCTAGTGAATTTCAATCAAGGCTATCCTTTCGGCCTTAATGCTAGAGGTAAAAATAGTTTTGCTGAATTCCAATCAAGGCTATATGTTCGACCTTAATGATAGAGATAAAAATAGTTTTGGTGAATTTCAATTAAGGCTATCTGTTCGACTTTAAAAGACCTTGATCTTTAAGGATCATGTGTTTTGCCTAGGAGACTTGATTCTTCCAAGGATATTGAGAGGTTTGCCAAAGAGGTATGGGATAGGCTTTGATTAGTTTGAGCCCTTTTTAATCAACTTGAAGATAATAGGCTTTGCAGGATATGCCTCGACTTTTGGTTTTATCAAGGAATTTGACTTCAATGATGATGAGTCTTAAGAAACCTGGGGATTTGTAGTTTTGCCTATGTTGAGATTTTTCCAAGTAAAGGATGATATGAAGCTTGAGCTTTAAATGATGGTAGATTCGCCAATGAGGCTTAGGATGAAGTTTAAGGTAGGTTGGAACTTCTGAAAAGGATCAGAGAGGTTGTGTGGTTTTGCTGTTTGTAGTGTGATTTATAAAAAAGAGTAAGTTAAGCTATTCTTACCATTTGAGATTGAAGAGACTCTTAGAATGACCCATTATTGGTTTGACTCAATGTAAGTGAGACACTAGCTGAAGGGAAAGTGCCTTAAGGAATGGCTAAAGGATAAGTGAGAAGAGATAACTTGAGGATAAGAATGTGATAAACTGGATTATGCATTAGCTTTTTGAGCTAACAGATAGGATGGATAAACAAGAGATGATGATGTTCTAGGAAGACATGCCCCCATTATAGGATAATGGCATAAATTCATATAATAAGCCTGTAGTGAGGAAGGATGACTTTGAAGATATGAGACAAGAGGATTGATTGAAGATGCTTTGACAACTTTGGACATGAGAAAAGATGATTAGGATGAGCTTTCTCACTCTCTCTCAGCTTAACTTCTGCCTCAGCCGCTCTTTTTGGTTTTCAACTTAGTAAGCTTGAATTACTGAAATTTGAAAGAAAACATTCCACTATGATTTGAGTTACTGCTTTTCTTCATGTTGAGAGGCTCTGACCTTCGAATTGTGGGTTTGATAAAGATCTTCTCTAAACTTGTTGCCCCTTGTTGAGGTGCATCATTTGATTACCCAAAGTGCAATGGGTACTTCCATTTAATTGGCTCTTTATGCTTCAACTATTTGATCATTTACCTTCTTTGGTTAGGTGTGATTGTGGATCACACCTCAAATTCTAACATGTGCTACTTATGGTGGATTTGACTATTTATTCATTTCTCTCTCTCTCTCTCTCTCTCTCTCTCTCTCTCTCTCTCTCTTTGCTTTTTTCTTCTCTTTTTTTTTTTTTGGTTAAAGCTCATCATGTCAAACTAAAATGGAAGATAAGAATATTAATGCATAAATAAGAAACAGATAGATGTATTACTATAAAGAAAACTTTATTACAAGATAACAAAAAAGGATCAACATGGTTAACAAAGATATAGGAAAATGAAAATAAGACGACAGACTTAGACTTGGATTTAGACTCCAGAATTTGAGATTTTGACTTAGACTCATATTTAAACTTAAGATTCAATCTCAAACAAGTTAGATTAGCTGGGGTTGAACTCTTCCATGTCATGCTAGTCAGGGTTGAGCTCAGGTGGGTTTGAGTTGGGTTCAGGTTCTTCATCACTGTTTGGGTTGGTGATGGGGAATTTAGGTTAAAATGATTCTTTTGGGATGCATTCTTCAACCTTTGATGCAGTTGAAACCAAAGCTTTAAAGGTGGGGAATTTAGTAAGTGGGCTCGATAGGTAGGGAGTAGATTCTTGACAAGGATATCTACTTGTTCTTGCTGAATTGGCCTATTTACCATGTAAGCAACTTTAGCCCTCCACTTAGTAAGGAACATGGAGAACGACTCATTTTGGAAGCTACTTAGTGCTTTCTAAGTCTCTTTTTGTGATATCCACTTCAATGTTATAGTGGTGTGAACCTTTAATTTTACACTCTTATCATCCAACCGTAGCCTTAGCACCTACTAAGTTTAACGCGCTATGTGGATCTATTACGGAGGTCCTGCTAGCCGGTTAGCGGGCGAGGGTGCCCTTGCAAGAAACTTTTTTTAGCCTTTAATTATATTGCCACCAGATATCCAAATTTCCTAAACTCCATACCAACCAATCTCTAAAATAAAAATAAAAAAAAAGGTTGCAATGTCAGCTGCCGCACGGCAGGCGTGCAGCTTCGTGTTAGAGCTATACGGCGCCGCACTGCCCATCTACGGTATGCTACAGGCATCTAACGAGGTGCCACATAGAGCTCTACAACCTTCTGATGCCAGTGGGCCCCTCCTACATAGAAAATGACCCTTTTACCCCTTCTAGTCCAATTTTTAGCCCTTTCTAGCTCTACCCCTCATTGTCTTTTCACATTTTCAGTACCTAAACTACCCTCAACCCCATTTGCCTATAAATAGCCCCCTCCCCCCCTTCCCCCACACCCTCCCCCCCCCCCCCCCCTTCTGCCCTCTAATTTCCTCAATTGTACACATCCCTTGAATTTGAGTAGATTGCTATCCTCAAATTCCTCTCTTCTTCCCCCCTCTAATCACTCTCTAATTAATTAATTAATCTTTTTAATTAATTAATTACTTTACCCTAAACAAGTTAATTAATCATTTTAATTAACTAAAACTCTTTTTTAATTAATCACTCAATTAATTAATTAATTAATCTTTTTAATTAATTAATTAATCATTTTTTTAAAAATCATTCTTTTTTTTTTTCAAAAATCAAATTAATCCTTGTTCTTAATCTACCCTTCATCCAAATTAATTAATTAATCATTTTTATTAATTAATCCATCAATCCATCCATTTCATCACATTAATTAGTTAATTAATTATTTTAATTAATTAATTAATCTCCCAATCAATCTAATCACTCGGTCCCAGTAAAATAGAACTTCTGTTCAGTAAAACCCTCTGCCCATCAAAAGTAAAGGTATCAGCCTATTTCCTCACTCTCAACACACCCAAACTAAAATCACTCTAATCAACTCTTAACCCCCTTCGCTTATTCGTGGAATGAACTACGTGGGTTTTGATCCTATTCAATGGGTACGCAGGCACATTTGGAATCTAAATCCAAACCTCAAATCTAATTCCCAATCAATTTCTTTTCCCCTTTTTTTAATGTAATTTATGGATACCTCATTTTAATTTTCTCATTCCATTTATGTTATGTTTATACATTTAATTAATTGTCATATAATATTTGTCATTCATGAAATCAATTTTTCTAAAGTCAAATTAAACTTAAGAGCTAAATCGTGATTATTTAACCAAAACCTAGTTCCTGAACTCAACCTGGTTCAAGACTAGTGATTTTATCCATGGGTAAATTAATTGAAAATAAATGAATTGGAGTCAAAATTGGGTTTTTCCTTAATTTTCCTATTTAAAAATAAATTAGGGTGGTGACTCTCAAAATCATTTCAAAATCAATTAAATCCGAACACGAGGGTTTCATTATGAGTTTAAACTTAAATGAGCATCCAAATTCCTTCTAGCGGACCGGGTCGGTGCTCGGGCGAGGCCTCACAAGTGGTACTGTTTGACAAACACTTTGAAAAAGTCATCCCAGGTCTGTTTTGGGTGTCATCCAAGTCATAAACAATCTCAAAACAACACTAGTAAGGGTTTATTGAAAGAGTTGAGTAAGGAGCTCGTAATTAATACCAAGTAGATGCACTGCCCCCATATTTTGAAATGGATCTTAGGGCAGGTGGTGCTATCAAATTTGTCTAAATTCGGCATCTTAAACTTTGGTGGTAACTGGGCATTGGGAAAGAGGCTTAATGAACTTGTATCAATTTTGCCTTCCTTTTACTTTAGGCTTTTTATTATTTTCTCTATGGCTTCCAATTTGGGTAGGAAGATATCAAGCTTAGAGTTAAGTATGATTTCCTTCCCTTAGAAAGGATCCATAGGGGATGAGGAGATTTATGGTGGTTTAGTAGGTGTTGGATGGGAGAGTGTGTCTATTTTTAGGATATCTGATGAGGAAAATGATGGTTGAGGTACAGTTTCAGAGGTTGACTTGGATGAATAAGAAGTGTACGCCTAAACCAATATCAGATTTTGGTCCAAGTTGAGTGGATTTTAGATAGTAGGATTTGGAGTTTGGTTTATGCTAGCCTAGTTTAGCATGTCTTTGACATCATTTAGTATGGCCTTCTTTTGGGCTTACAATTAGGCTTGAATTTAGGCCACTTTATCTCTTAAATATCTCTTCCTATTGCTCTAATAGCTTGGCTAAAAGTTTATCCATGAAATCTTTATAAAATCCAATAAACATCTTAGCAATCTTTGAATGGGAAAAAGAGTTGGGCCAATATCAAATGGCTATAATGGGTATGACAAACCAATGACCTTAGTTTTAACATTAATGGATGATGATGTCTTGTGGTTAGGTTGACAAGGTATGTCTAAAGATGAGGGTGGAGGTGTATGATGTTAGCTAGGTCGGTAGTTAGCTAGGAGGAGCTAAGTTAGATTTTAGCTTGAATATGGATTTTGTTTTAAATGGCTAAGTCAGATTTTATCTTTGAGTAGCTAAGTCAAATTTTAGCTTTGAGGAATCAAAGTTTAGTTTGGAAGGCTAGGTCAAAGTTTAGCCTTAAGTAATTAGGATTATAATTTATGGATGATTTAGTATGGGCTTAAGGATGAAGGGACTATGGGTTTTGCAATTGGGTTATATATGTACTATGGATTTGGATGTTGGGTGAACCATGGGTTTGGTGACAGTTGGGTAATGGATTTTATTGGACTAGACCATAGGCTTAGATGGGCCATAGGTTCATATGGTACTGTAAAAGATGAAGTCAAGTCAGCATTTAGCTTAGGTAAGAACTATGGATAATAATAAAGCTAAATCGGTGTTTAGTTTAGGTAAGAATAATGAAGGATGAAAACTAGGTCAGTGTTTAGCTTAGGTAAGAATTGTGAAGGATGAAAGCTAGGTTAGTGTTTAACTCGAGTAAGAATTATGAAGGATGAAAGGTTGGTCAGTGATTAGCTTAGGAAAGGGTTATGAGTGAGGATGAAGTTAGGTCAGTATTTAGCTTGGGAAGAGATTGAGGAGCAGGATGAGGCTAAGTCAATGTTTAACTTAGATAAGGATTATGGGGATAAAAGCTAGGTTAAATTTTAGGTGCAAATAAAGGTACCATAGTTGGATTTATTTTTCCCTTGTGTTTGATACGGGTTTGAGTTTTTTACCATAAGTTGAGATGGACCATAGGTTTAGGTGTAAATGTGTTTGGATAGAGGTGAGAGAGTTTATAGTGAAGGTAAGGATGTTTGGGATAGAGGTGAGAGGTTAGGGTGAGGTACTTTCATGTTAAAGGCTAGGATTAATGGTATATAAGGTTAAAGGTTAAGGTAAGGTGGTTTAAGGTGTGTGGTTAAAGTATTTAGGTTAAAAGTTAACATTCATATATTGGTATTTGGATGAAAGTTGCAGGGAATGACCTTTCAGGATTGGGGGGAAACAGGTGATTAGGATAGAGATGTGAAAGTGTTTATGAGGAAAGTGTTTGGATGAAGATAAGAGTGTTTGACCCTTTTTCGGTTCAAGGTTCGACCTAGACTTGAGGTGAATGCATGTTTTATTGTACACAATGGATGCATGATATGTATGAAAAAAATATTTCATGAAGATGCAATTACACAAGGCTTTGATTATGGTACATATAACCTAAGGTCAAGATCTAGGTTCATTACATGAAAGGGTAAAGATGGGTTGCATAGGGTACCTCTCACATTAGAGCAGTGATATATACCTAACCACATATGAGTCAAAGAGCCTCACGTGGATCCAATGGTATGTGCATGCTTGTTACACCTTTGAAAGGACCAAAGAATTTAGTGTAGGGTGGATAATTTCAATATTGATGAATAGACCCAAGAAGGATTACCCACTCGATGTTACTTTTTATCCATTATTTTCTTAAGAAATCTAGGTTAAAATGCAAGGAGCCAATGCAAATGATGCATGAAAGTCATTTCTATATTAAAAGTGCCAAATTTTGATTTAAACCAATTGATAGTCCTCTTATTTTTTTGGTTAAAAACAAGATGGTCCCCAATGGAGTTGCTAACTATGAGGCCTTGCCCTAGCACCGGTCCGATCTGCTGAAAGGGATCGAAATGCCTATTTGGAGTTTGAACTCATTATAGAACCCTTGGGTTCAGATTGATTGATGTGGAGAGTCGCCATCTTAATTTTATTTTTTATTTAGGAAAAAGATTAAGGAAAAACCTCAAATTAACTGCAATTAATATCCCAAAGGAAAAGATCTCTAGCCTCGAAACTAAAGAAGATTCGGGGACTAGGTTTTTGATTTATTTTAACAAAATTAGTTTGGCAATTTTAATATAAAATAATTTAAAATAAATTTCATGAATACAAATAAAGATGATGCTTAAGCAATAATATCCATGTAATGCATGACAATTATAAAATGATAAACAAGATAAAATATACTTAAGAATTATTACAAAAATGGAATAAATAAATAAGAGAGATGATCTTTTCTCTAGCCCTTATATGTACTTGGCAAAACACACATTCCTCAACTAATTGCAAGAATTAACAAATCAAAAAGAAACAACATAATCATATGCAAAAGAAAATAAAATAGAAATAATGCCATAAAAATTTAAAGAAAGGGAAATTTTATTTTATAAAATAGTTTGGACTTGACGCTTAAATGACTAGCATCCTTATATATCCCTTTGAATGGGAATCAAACCCTATACAGTTCATCCTTCTTATGAAGGAGGAATTTTGAAAGAAGTTAATTTGATTTGTTAATTCAATTTAGATTTAAAATTAACAAGATTAGATCTTTTCAGTTTCAGACCTAAAGGAAGATATAAAAGAGAGAATTCTATATCTAATTTAAGAAATCTCAAAAGAAGGAATTATACCTTGGTTTTGCACTTTCTTTATATGAACAAGGCAAGCCTTACACTAGATTTGAGCTCTACCTTGGATTGGGATCTCACAAGATGAATTTTGCAGAGAAATTAGAGATTTTTCATATCTGAAACTGCCTGTCTAAATGACTGGGAGTGAATCCCTATTTATAGGAAAGAACTAAAGGCAAAATAGGAAAAACAGGAGGGCCGTGGCACTAGAGGCGCGCCTACGGCATAGGTAGCACCAAAGTGGTGTCGGCCATGCCAGCGGCACTATAGTGGTGTTGGCCTAGCCAGCAGCACCATAATGGTGTCGGCCTAGCCGGCAGCACCATAATGGTGTCAGCCGGTACCACAGCACTATACTAATGCCGGTAGCTATTCAACCTTCAATCCTATTTTGGCCCATTTCGACTTATTTCTAATATGATTTGAGCGATTCTAGTTGCATTATGATCATTATTTAATCCCGGATGATATAAGAGTGATTCAGAGGTCAAAGAGATAGGTTTCGGTTCCCAGGGCTCAATTTCCTAATTTATCGATAATTTCGACTTCCGGAGGTCTGTTTACCGAGCCTAGGTATTATAAGGTTCAAATGCAAGCTAGTGGGAGCAAAATTAAGGAAATCTATTTTTTCGAAGGGGTGCTGCCCCCTTGACCCATGCCCAATAACCGGTTAGCGGGACTGTCGTACTGACTCTGCGTAGCACACTAATCGTAGCTAGTATTAAGTTGCAGCTAGATCATAAGGGTGCAAAATTAAAGGTTCACAATATGGTGGGGATTTAGTAGCTTTTTAAGGAAGCTTGTGATGGTGGAAGTTCATATTTTTGGTGTAGGAAGGGGTGGTGGAAGGATCTAAATGCAATTAAATAAGATAAATAGGATTTTCTAGAAAAGTGAATAGTTAATGAAATTGGGGCCCATTTTCCACTAACTCAATTTTAAACCCAAGGAAGAGGATATTTAGTTTAAAAATTAATTTCCTATTTTCCCTCCAAGATAGACATGGTTAACCATAGTATAACGTGGGTAGGCCTCATACTGTGCTCATATATATAAGCATATTTATAATTCCATATTAGGTAATTTTACAATTTCACTATTTTACCCAACTTTAACACATATTTCGATATTCACCCATCAATATTCATTTCTAAACATATTTATATTAGTCATACACTTAACAAACATATTCACGTGTTAACACCACAAAATTACCTATAACTTTAAATAAGCATAATTAATCATACTAATGGCATTGCTTCAGTCCTACTAACCTAATAAGCATTTAAATTCTCTTTTTATGCTATCATGGTTGATCTTTATGAGTCAAGGAACATTTACTTTAACTGATTATAATTGAAGTGGATTTTAAATGTAATTGACTTGATAATCATTGTCATTTAATAAAACCCAAGCAAAGGCTAACCTATCTCAAATTAAACAAAACTAATTGGTAAAAGCCAACCTCACAATTGGATAAGCTTGGGTGCCTAACACCTTCACAAGCTTGTACCCAACCTTCTTACCCAAAATCTCTTGACTAAGGTGGTTTGGCAATGATAAGGAATCCAAATCATCTCTTTTTCTTTTTTTTTCCTAGTTTCTAAAACTAGGTGGTGACTCTTGTTCATTTTGGGCCTATGCCTATTTCATCTTTATCACATCCCGTCCTTTGAGATGTGACAATCCTAGAGTATAGGGAGACATAAGGTCACCTAAATCTATATAACCCTTTGTAACACTATGCTAACTAACACATGGCAAAAACATTCACAAGATTGTAGCCAAAAGCTCATTCTCATCTATAACATGTACACTAGTCCTTTATCATGCATACTTAGTTGTTACCCATATATATAATCCATTAATTAGTTATAAGTCTCATATCATGCGAGCATTCATAATATCATCATCCATGATAGTTATCATGCCTAGAGTATTTAATTAGGTTTTATAATCCATAAGTAAACATTCCTAGTAATATCTCGCAAAATGAAATAGTAATAATAAAATGACCCATGGAGCTCTAATATAGTATGCTTAATACAAGTCATCAAAATAAACATGAACATCATGGAGGCAGAGTGATCTCCCAAGCGAGGGAAGGGAAGTTTAAGAGTGTTACCTTGCACGAACTTTTATCTCTCCTGAAAAGATGTAAATCACTACAAGGTGAGATAAATCTCAATAAGAATATGATATAATAATATAATATGTATGTAGGTACAAGTGAGGTATAGAATGAAATATCTCAAGTATAGGATATCTCATATAGTAATTTAGTAGAAACCAATAGATTGGAAGTAGTATGCTTTCCTCATAATAAATAGTGTAGTGGCTAGTGTTGTACTTACTCTTTTTACATAATAAAGCATAAGACTGATTAGGTCTCATGGCTAAGACCCTTAAACCCTTCCTAGTTAAGGTTTGGATATACTCATCCTATCCGTGGACTTTTTACTGTGTGCACAGGTGCAATGGATAATCCCACATCAATCTGAGATTTCTGCTTTCAAAAGATTCATATGTATTCAATATATATCTCATAATGATTAAACAATATGCCATATATGAAAATAAATATGCCTTAACGATTAGATAAGGTTTCTATAGTGGCCTCACACAATAATTGAACAATATGGTATTTATGAAAAATAATATGCCTCAAAAATCTGGTAAGATTTTAAAAGTGGTATTATACAATAATTGAACAATATGGCATATATGAATGATAATATGCCTCAAGAATTTGATTAGGTTTCAATAACATTCTCATGTCACAATTAAGGTATTAACAGTTTCAATAAGGTATATAATTTAAAATTAGGATAAAGGCCTTTAATAATCAATCCTAGCATAATGAATAGAATATCATTTTAGGTACGAAGAGTTTAATAGAAGAACAATTCACTATAAGAAATTGCACATTATATGACAAAATTTTTTATAACGGAAGTAATTTCGTCACAAAAAAGCTAATTAATATGACAATAAACTTAATTCATTACTGATTGTTTTATTTTCATGACCAATAAAAATTTTGCCATATTATATTACTTAGTTTGTCACTAAATAATAAATTTAGTGATGAAAATTTGAAAATTGTCATACTTATATTTGGAGGTAACATTTTCCTTCAAAAATTTGCAGGAAATCTTTTAAGTGACTAAATAATACTAATTTATGAGGAACATATTCGTCACAAATTAAAAACTTATTGTGACAAGTTGGCTAATTCATAACTAATTTTATTAGAATTTTTTATGACAAATTGAAATTATTTTATGATGATTTATGATATAGAATAATATCAGTCTATAATGACGAAAAAATAATTCATAACAAGGTGCATTAAAAAGGTATATTGACAAAATATGATTCACTTACAATGAAAGGAATTGTTATCAAATGTGTTATATAGTGACGAAAATTAAATTCATAACTATTGAAATCAATAACAAGGTGACGAAATTAAAATTCATAATAAGGTACATTGATAAGGCATCTTGACAAAATAAAATAAATTTAGAACAAAAATAATGGTCGTCAAATGTGTTATATAGTGACGAAACTAATTTTGTAACTATTGAAATTGATGATAAAGTGACAAAATCAAAATTCATAACAAATTGCATTTATAAGATATATTGACAAAATAAAATTAATTTATAACAAAAAAATCATCATTAAATATGTTATATAGTAATGAAATTATAATGAAAAGAATTGTCATGGAATGTATTATATAATGACAAAATAAAAATTTGTAACCATTTAAATGGTAATAAGGTGACAAAATCAAAATTTGTAACAATGTGTATGAAGAAGATCTATCAACAAAATAAAATTAATTTATAATGAAAAAAATCACCATGAAACGTGTTGCACAGTACGAAGTAAGAATGCATAACTATTTGAATTATAATAAAGACGACAAAATTAATTGTGAAGCAAAATAAGTCTTTTAATGTTACCTATATTGATGAAATAAAAATTCATAACTATTTTTATTGATTATATAGTTTTGGAAATCTAATTTGTCATGATATTTAATATTATTTTAATTTTACAATATTATATAACTATATTTACAAATTATTTATGTTATTATTATTATTTTTTCTTATTGTATTATTGATAAAAGATAAGTCTACTTTTAGATTAGGTATGAAATTAAAGTCTAATAAAACTTGTGTGAAAGCTATTCATATGCAACTGTTTCTAATAATATTCTATAATAAAATTTTTGGCAAGAATGAGGATGGCAAAAGGATTTTAAAAATTAAAAAATATATGACAGATCAAAATTCAATAAGCATGTTATTCCCACTCTAATTTTGAACTACTCTTAAATAAAAACTTTATGTTGGTCAAAAGATAATACTCTATTTAACAATGAATTTTAGTGTCCAAATTACGTGTTATTTTGATGTAAGAAAATACTCAATACAACTGAAAAATGTATTTTAATAAAATAATGCTATGAACCAAAATAAGATAACATATTATAAGATCTCAAAATAATATTAGATATACTAAATCCTTTAACAATGTAAAAATAAATATATGAAAATAGAACCAAATATTTTATCAAAGTAATTTTTCTTTAAGCATCTAAGTACACAAGTCTACTTTCCAACATTTCATTTTCAAAGTTGTCATCAGCATCCTACCATATATGATATTGAATTATATGTAGTTATCTCATGTGAAATTAATTTCCTGCATTTTAAAAAATAATTAAGAGTGAAAATTTAAATATAATAAAAGAAAAGAAAAGAAAAATTGCATATTCTTAAAGTAATGAAAATTAAAAATAAAAATATCACTCACCTATGCTCAACAATCTTCATGTTATTAATCTATATCATAGTCATCATCACTTTCATTTTCACTAATGTTATTTTTAGTATCTTCTTCACTATTGCAATAATCAACTAATGTGCCATCTAATTCATTAATTTCATCCACATCTACTGGAATTTTATCATTCTCACCTCTTTTAGGAAGTTCTAACAAAATTAATGTCTCCATATCTTCAACATCCACATCAACTCTATGTAATGAAGTAATTTCATTTTCTACAATTTGTATTAAATCTCCAACTTCATTCTCCTGATATACTTCATCTTCAAAAATTATTGAGTGATCAACATCCATATTTTCATCATCAATCTCTTTAACATTGTATATGTGTCTATGCTGAAATGGTTGAACCACTCACCAATTACTCCCCAATTTAGGATCATTTATATAAAAAACTTATTTTGCTTAATCTGGCAATATGTAACAATCATCCTTATACCATTTTCCATTAACTTTCACACTAACTATATTTCCATCTTTTTTTATTCCTGTTTTTTTTTTCCCCAAGGTCAAACCAATCACACTTAAAAAGAATGCTATGCCTATCTTTCACAAAATCTAATTGTATTATCTCAATAAGCTCCCCATAAAAATTTATAATCTCATCACCATGATTCCCTTCAACTACTACACCACTGTTTTGACTTCTACGTCGATTATCTCATTCCTTAGTGAGAAATCACACTCCATTTACTATATATCTTGCATACTTGTTAACATATTTATGTGGTGCATAAGAAAGTAAATACAATGCTTCAATATTTTTGACGATCCTTTACGAGACAAGCAAGTCATCAAAAAGAGTAAGACATATTAAAAAAGCATTAATTAAAACTAACTAATTTTGTACTAAAATCATATAAGATGATAAACTTATATGTTTCTTAAACCATATTGGAAATTTCTCTTTTTGTTGTTGATCTATGTTTTGATAACCTTCCAACCGAAGCTTTTTTTTTATGCTCCCTACATTACATAGTGATAACTAATAAACATTTACTTCATAACAAAGTTAAAAATTACTTTTTTTTTTTAAATTTCTCAATTAACATTACTAGTTACTTACTCAAAATATGGCTCCATTTCCTCACAATTTTGCCAAATGTACCACTACATTATATTAAATTCTTCATTTGTTAACTCAACAAATTTGATTGCCCCAAATGGTTTACATTTTTTTGAGAATATAGACAAGCCACCATGCTAGATACATCATGATTTCGCTCTTCATGATTAAATTGAGTCTCAATACCATGTAAATACATTGAACAAAAGGTTACACATTTTTAGCAACATAAGCTTATTCTATTGAACCTTCCGGATGAGCTTTCTTATGCACACTTTGCTTAAGTTCACACAATGATATATGAAAAGATTAAAAACAAAAATTAGAAGGTTATGAAAGGATAATGAGAAACAATTAGTAAAGTTGTAGTTAAGAAGTTCACATTACCTTTCAATAGGATACATCCATTGAAATTGAACTGGTCCACTAATCAATGCCTCATAAGGTAAATGAATTACTAAATGAACCATAATATTAAAAAAAGTAGGTGGATAGATCATTTTTAATTTGCAGAGTATAACACATATCTCTCCTCTCATTTTCTCTAGATGCTCATTCTTTAATTTTTTACAACACAACCATTAAAAAAAGTTACCTAACTTAGCTAATGCACTACATAATTCTTTCGGTAAAGTCCCACAGATGCCAACAAGTATTCATTGCAAAAGTACATGACAATCATGACTTTTTAAACCAGATATCTTTTGATCACTCGAACTTACACATTAAGAGATATTAGAGGCATACTCATCTAGGAATTCGATAGATTTCAAAAATTCACAAAAGACTTGCCTTTCTTTTTTCTTCATTATGTAACTTGCAAGTGTTTATCAAGTGTAACTCCTTTCGTATTCCCATGTCTTCCAAATCTTGTCTCGCCTTTACTATATCTTTAGTTTTCCCATCAATACCCATCAAGGTTCCTAATATGCTATCACATATATTTTTTTCAATATGCATCACATCTAGATTATGCCTTAACTTCAACATACTCTAATAAGGCAACTCAAAAAAAATACTTCTTTTAGTCTAATTGAATTCCTATGGTGTTTGCTTTCCTTTTTTCTCACTTGGATGCTTGCCCGATGGCCAACCTTGCAAACTATCTAATTGCTTCATAATATCATCTCCAGTTAATTCTATAGGTGCCTCCCTCTCTTTTTTTCTTTCCATTAAATTTCCTACTTCTCCTCCAAGCATGAACTGTTGACAAGAATCGACGATGTCCACAACAACCTAACTTACTTTGTAAACATTATGAGTAAGTTTGATCCTTGCAAATTGGGCATGCCATATACCCTTTAGTACTCCATCCAGACATGTCACCATATGCAGGTAAGTCATTGATTGTCCACAATATAGGAGCATGCATTTGGAAGTTCATTTTATGATTAGCATCAAATGTTTTTACACCCTCAAACCATAGTTTTTTAAGTTCTTCAATCAGTGGCTGCATGTATACATCAATACTCTTTCCTGGTGCCTTAGGTCCTGGAATTAACAATGACAACATGAAATATGGTTGTTTCATATCTCAAGGCAAAAGGTTTAAGGGTGTTAAAATCACTGGCCACATGCTATAAGTTCTACTCATATTACCAAAGGGATTAAAACCATCTGCAGCTACAGCTAACCTAACATTGCTTGCAAACCATTGAAACTCCCTATCAAAGTCTTTCCATGCTTTAGAATCAGTAGGATGCCTTATAAATTCATCATCCACACGTCTCTCCTTATGCCACACCATTTTCTTAGCTGTAATTTTGGAAATAAAGAGCCTTTGCAACCTAGGTTTTAATGGGAAATACCTTAAAATCTTGTGTGGAATCTTCTTACCCTTCCCATCATTGATCTTCCATCTAGAAGTACCATATGTTGGATAAGACTCAAGGTTTTGGTTTTGTTTCCAGAACAAGGCACAATCATACTTACAAGCATGTATGGATTCATATCCCAATCCCAAATCCCGCAAAATCTTTTTTGCCTCATAATATGAACTTGGAAGCATTTCACCATCAGGTAAGATTTCCTTAATAAATTGCAAAAACATATCCATCCCTTTGTTGCTTAACTTATTATAGACTTTCAAATGGAGCAATTTTATGATACAAGATAACCTAGAAATCTTATTACATCCAGGGTATAATTTTGCTTGGGCATCCCTCATAAGTGATTCAAGATATATGGGCACAGCAGTAGAATTGTCTTCATTAGCATCAGTTGACACATTAGCAGCCTTTTGTTGCTCTAAATAATCATTAACATATCATAAACAATATAATCTTCTTCATCAAAATTTTCTTCATTCATATCTATTTCCATCTCATCATCATTAAAATCACATTGATAACTAGGTTTATGAAAGTTAGAAGGCTCTCCATGATGGAACCAAGTTCTATAGCACTTGTCTATTCCTTTAATTAATAGGTGATCTAGAACTGTTTGTTGAAGTCTTATGCATAAGTTCAAACAACCTACATAAGGGCATCGAATATCACACTCTTTGTCCATGTGATCTTCAACAAATTTAATAAAAGAATTTACCCCTGATACATATTCATTTGACCATTTCATTGCATTCATCCAACTCTTATCCATTTGTAGATAACCTAATTAAAAAATGAACAAATATCAAACAATATTTTAACATAAAAGCATTAAAGATAATGTGAGGCATATAATATAAGATATATAAAAATAAATTTTAAAATTAACATAACAATAAACATAGTAACATGTGAACACAAAGAACAACAATTGAAGGTTAATTAATATAGCACACTATCATAATAATTGCATCCAAATTTAATATCATATTGGATTTTAAAATTTATTATTTCTGCATAAATAAATGAAAAGAATTGTGTTATTACATCTGTATTTTTTTTTCACATACTAAAAAATAGAGTATGCATAAAAAAAATCATAGGTATACTGATATTCTCTACTTTGATTTTATAAATTTTTAAGGGAATAAAATTACATATAAAAAATACCTATAGTATTTTTTCAAATTATATTTTTTAAGCCAAATTAAAAAAAAAAATTAAGAGACAACATCAGACATCTCAAATGCTCAACCAGCACAAGAAACATACTCTATTTATAGCATAACATTTCTAAACCAAGCTCCAAACCAAAGAAAATTAAAAAAAAAAAAAAAAAAAAAAAAAAAAAAAAAAAAGGTATCAACTAAATTGGGTTGTTCAAAGGGGGATTTGAGCATAAAATAGGAACCTATAGCAATAGAATGGAAAATTAGGTTGGATTACAAAATACAAAGAACTAGAATACCATGAAAAGCTTCTATGGTTGCTATATAGAACCTCCTCTTTTTGGTCCAATTAATAACACAAAATCTACTTAAATTCTCTATACTCGTTGATTACATATATACGTATAAAAAGAGAATCAATATAATGGACTCAACATTGCAATTATAAGGAAATTCATACTAACAGCATGAAGTATCTAATGTACTAAAAACATAACATTAGTTCATAGAAAATTTACATACTCAAATTCTTCAAACATAAATTGAGATGTTCTTCTCAAATTAAACAAATTCCATATTCAACAATTCACACAAAAGACCAAATTGTAATAGAAAATTTTTGCTGTTCAAAATCTAACAACTTTATTTTAAAAAATATTGAGGCCAAAAAACACAAAGTTAGAATTTTTTTTAGATGATAATTTATTGAATTGTCACTCAATATTATCTTATTAAGTCTTCGATTTGAAAGTGGGAATCAGAGACCTCACCTACTGAGAAAAAACGGCAAGTGGTGGCTCTTGGAAAGTTACCAAGCCAAGGGATGGTAGGAAGAGAGGTCCGGCCACAGGTTACTAGAATTCGATCAGGAAAAATAGAAAGGATTTCAATTAGGAGCTCTAAACAGATGTGAGAGAGAGAGAGAGAGAGAGAGGATGAGGAGAAATTGGGTTATAGGGCTAAATTATGGCTTTGACCAAAAACTATGTATTTTTGAACTTGGCTATTTTATTAAATCTATGTATAAAACAAACGAAATGTTGTATTAATCATAAGATTTTTAAATGGCGAGCAGCAAATTGCCATGGATTTTTAAACGATCGACATGTTTTAGTACCATTTTATCGATTTTGTTTTATTATTAATTACATCAAACATTACACTTACAAGTAAAAAAAAAAAAAAAATTTCCTAATTAGCTTTTATTAGATGGTATTTTAATAGTTTCTTAGCTATCAGGTTTTAAAATTAATATTTTATAATATGCTACTAAATAAAATAATTTGTAAAATTGATTAAAATTTTAATTTAATAAAATTTATTATAATTCTCATAAAATATTTTCTTTCACATCTACATATTAATTTTTTTATTAAATAGATAAATTTCATAAATTTCTAAAAAATAAAATTTATTAAAATAATTCAATTTATTACACTCATTATATAAATTTATTGGAGCAAAAACCTCATAAACATATATAGTCTGAATACTCCATTATACATATATAACCTATTGACCAACAACAATTACCGAGCATATATACAATTCAAAATAACAGTCATTTAATCAACTAAAAATTAATTTTATTTTATAAAAATATAAATTATTTTATTAATAAAAGGAGAATAAAAGTCTAAGGAATATATACCAATCCATGTCTATTTCATTTGCAAATATAATTTTAATTATATTAATGTCTTCAATATAATTGATATTTAGGAAAATAATAATAGAATCATATTTTAGGAGAATATAATATATAATTTTAGTGAATTATTAATTTATGATATAAATGAGACCAAGAAGTTCCGTAAGATTTTCAAAAAAATTATTATCTTATTATTTTATTAAAATTATTAATTTAGCTTACTAGCCCAAGTCAAGACTAGAAATAATTATTATTTAATAGAGATTATTAATATATTGATTGTTAATTTTTATTGAGACTTTACTGTAATATAACCTTTAATATAATTGATCAAATATAAATTTACTAAAAAAGGTTGAAGCCATAATATTTACATGTATGTATATATTTCATACTAAGTCATAGATTCAGTTATCTCTAGTTGAAAATTGAAATTATTTTCATAATTGTGAAGTTATGAGATTAAATTATCTAATGAAATCCAATAAATTAAAAGTAAATCAAATATAATTTTTCTAATATAATTTTTTTATATTGAAATTTAATCAATTTGAAAAAATTTAATGGATTTTGAATGTTGAAATTCAATTTGTTGTCCCTTGATAAAATTAAGAGATTCGTTTGTTTTTTTTCCAAACTGTTATGAAATTATATTTTTTATTTTAAAAAAAATGGAGTGAAGTGCATTTAGATATTCGTTAAAGCGTAAAATTGCAATTCATTAAATAAGAATAAAATTATAATTTTTCTTCAATTTACATATGATATTTAGATAATTATATATTGATATATAATTAAAATAAACTTTATTGTGCATAAAATACTTAAATAAATTCGAAAGTTTATATGTCTAGCAACATTATTCCATTAATTAGGTTATAACCGATTAATTAATATTTTTTAAATGTATGATTTATCTTAATGTTAAAAAATTAAAAGATACAATTGAAGAGCCAAAAAAATTTAAGTGGCGGCAAGTTTTTAATTTTCC
>CANTUT010000569.1:2500-90000 GCA_947687605.1 Reutealis trisperma
TTATGGCCTCAATCACAATTATCCTTTAATAGTTCCATATAATTCACATATCGAACCATTATCATTTATAAGCATCCCATATAGCATAACATCATACATATCAATCATTACTCTCAGTTGGATCAAGACTTAGTCAACTTCTCCTTCTAATCCACTTAACCCCACCATCAAATTATCCTACTTTCCATACATTTAACATTAGCACCCATCATATAATATCATATCATAGGACATATATCACCTAGCATATATCACATATCATGGAATGTATCAAGTATCCTAATTATGTAACACAAAACTTATAGCATAATGAGCTCTTCTATCATCTAAAGTCAATCATCTAATAGGCATTAAAAGAATCAATCCATAGTAAGTCACTAAGCAATCAAATAATATTATTCATATCATATAAGTCCTATGCCCCTAAGCTAATTATTACCATCTACTAGTAGAAGTCTCAATTGTGTCTCTTATTCTTGGCTACTCGCCCTTGAGGTTAAGATGGTCCAGGTGGTGGAGGCATCAAGGTCTCATTTCCCAAATTTTCCCTTTTATGGGCAATCTTTGTGGAAGTGGCCCATCTGACCACATCTGAGACATGCGCTAGAGGGTTTCCAGCAAACTCTAGAATGTTTCTTGCCATAATAGCCATGGGCATGAAGCTGCTATGATTGACCATTATTCTTTCCAAGTGTTGAAGTTATAAGTGAAGATTCCTTTCATGGACCTCCTCCTCCCCCTCTATGCTGGCCTCTGTGACCTTTGCCCTCATGCTTACTCTTCTGTTCACGTTCAGCAAGCTTAGCTCTCTTAGTCTTATGCCTCTTCTTCATGTCCCTTCTCAAAGCATGCATTAGGGACCTAAGACATCAATCTTCTTCCTTCAATTCCGAACACTCTCTTTCAAACCTCTGCATCTTACTCTGAACCCATTTATAACTTGGACACTCTGGGGGGTCCTCCTCATCAAGAGTCTTTTCTCTCTTCAGGTGGATCACAGTTGTGGCCTTCTTGAACATCTCTCTCCATGTCCTTTTGTAGGCCACACATGGTGCTCTAGGTTGCAGCCCTCGAGCAGAGGTAATCTTCTTAGTCATCTGGCAAAAGAATTATAAGGCACACAAGCAAACAATAACAAAGAGTACTATAACTTATTAGGATTTTCGTAGAAACTATACTAGTGATAGACTGTAAATGACATGATAGGAAATTCCTATGCTCTAGGATAATACTTAACTAACCCAATAAATATACAAGTCTAACATAGACTTTAAAGCTACATCTCTAATACCAACTTTGTCACATCCCAATTTTGGAGATATGATGGTCCTAGAACATTGGGAGATGTAAGGTCACCCACACCCGCAAAACCCACTCATACATATAAAAGCATAGCCTAGGATTATACCAAACCTTATGCATGAACTTAATAAAACCATTTATAAGAAAAATCTTAAGTTGGGGAAGAATAGTTAACATATATTTTTAATATAATCCATAAGAAAAGAAATACTTAAGACTTCAAAGGAGTTATCAAATGAAAAATATTTCAAACAAAACTCCCAAAATAAGAATTCCTGGAGCATCTAGACACTCATCATAACTTAGCATAGCAATAAACTTTAATAAGGAAATTTCCTAAGCAGAGTAGGTTGCTAGAGTGATCACCTTGCCTCCTCATACTACTCACCTAAAACCACACAAGGAAAGAAGGGTGAGATTGATAATCTCAATGAGTAAATAATAAAACTTGAAAATAACATATATCCCTTTATAAGGGTTTAAGATTCATAAATCATGATTTGCAATGAGCAAGGTTCACAGAAATCAACTTGTAACTTATAAAACTTGTAAAGAATGATGGCTATTAACTCATTCACTCAAAGGAGAGGTGGCCTTATACCAAATTCCAACTCCCAACTTGTAACTTATAAAGTCATGAAACTGATCAGGCTTAACAGCTAGCTGAGGTGGATACACAACCTTTATCCATTGGGTTAAGACCATGTGCACAGGTACCAAGGATTACCTGCATCAGCACGAGGATTTCTGCATAAAGGGTTCATAGATACCATAGCTAGAGCTAATGGCAATCATTTATAATAATAGCATTTAAGAATGCAATCACATGTAACATAATAGCAATAGCACTTTTACTTGTTGAACAAAAAATAAATAATAGTGTAGTTCCAAAAAAAAAGTAAGGCAAGACAACAATTCACAAAGGTTCTTTATTATAATTGAATGATCCAAAATGGTTTTCGACCAATTGTCCTTTGACAACCCATGCTTACAAAGAAATCATTTAGTCATAATTAGAAATAGAAAATAAATTGGGTTTCAAGATATCAAATGTTCACATAACATGATAACTTGTACTTATAACCTAAACATAATGTTTACTCACCTTGTGGTTCCTTTGCTCCTAGTAGTTGTAGCCCCTTTAAACTCCTACTACTCCTTAAGCTCTAATATAATATTTAATTCAATACTTAGTATTTGCTTAATATCATGTTATCCTATCCCATAACCACCCCATGCACATACAACATTCACATAACTTAGAGTTGCACTTAGAAGTGGACTTATCACTTGTACATAACATGTTGACTTTCAAAGTCTTGCACACTTGGCCTTTATAGGCCAACATGAAATCATATAACAACTCATACCAAGACTCTTTTAAAGTCAAACATAATATTTCATGATCTTAATATCAATTCAATTTAGCATTCAACTTAATACACTTAACACTTCCCATATATGTCAACAAATGACCTTTCAAAAGTCATACATATCTCTTATGACCAATTCATTTAATCAATGTCATCATCCATTTAAGATCATTAATTCATATTAACTCATCATAAAACCTACTTCCCATATCACTTAATCATATACACATGCTACTCACAATATAGAAATAGAGTTAAGAAACCCTAGATATACCTAATTACCTCTAGACTTGTCTAGAGTCATTCGTTCAACCAACATGCAATTTGATCATTTATTATTTATGTATACATGTCAAAAATCATTGAAATAATCACATAAAAATTATTGACATTGGGATTGAATTCCCAAAGTAGGCCCAATTACATAATCAAGTAAAAACATGAATTTTCTTCCTTTTCGCACTTTCTGTTCATTACAATAATTTGTAAATGCATGATTTAAACCAAGAGCCTATGCAAGTGATGCATGCAAAGTTACAATCATATTAACAGGCCAAACTCTTTTTAAACCAATTAATAGTCTACTTATTTTTCCTTTTATTAAAAGAAAGTTATTCCCCAGTGGAGTCGCCAGCTGTGAGGTCTTGCCTGAGCACCGGTCTGATTTGCTGAAAGGAATCGAAATGCTCATTTGAGGAAGAACTCTATCTTTGATAGGTTTGAAAATTATTTCTTAGAGTTGCCACCTTAATTTATTTTTATTTAGGAAAATATAAGGAAAAAACTCATTTGACTCTAATTATTATCCAAAGGAAAAAGATCACTAGCCTTGAAACCAAAAAGGATTCAGGGACTAGGTTTTCAGTTTATACATAATTATGGGTTCTAGGGAAGTCACACATTTCCCAAACTAAACCTAATAACTAAGTAAAGGAAAGCAAAATAAAATCAAGTGAAGAAGGTGTTAGGAGGGAGAGTTGGTTAGTTTTAATTAGATTCGATGCCTGAACCAAGCATGCCTACATATCCCTTTGAATGGGAATCAGAACCCATACAATTATCCTTTCTTACGAAGGGGTTAAATTAGCCTAGCCACTTTATCATATTTTGATTGATTAATTAAAAGAAGATTGAGTTAGTTAATAAATTAATTTAATTGATTACTGAGTTCATTAGCTAGCAACCTAGATGAATCAATTTAATTAACTAACTAAAAGAGGCAAAAAAATTTAGATAATAGAAAATTAAAGAAAAAGGGAGCTTACCTCATATGGTAGGTATTGACTGGTCTCGGATGGCAGGTGGTGGCTAGCTTAGGATAGCAAGTAGCAGCTGGCTTCGGATGGTAAGCGGCAGCTAACCTTGGATGGCATAGCTGCACACCTTGGATGGTGGGTGGTAGCTAGCTTCGGATGGCGAGCGGCAGCTAGCCTTGGATGGCGTGGCGACTCACCTTAAATGGTAGGCAGTGGCTAGCCTTGAATGGCGGACACAGGCCTTAGGCAATTGACTTGCCTCAAATAGACGGGTGGAAAGCCTTTAACTAGTCAGGTAGGAATCAAGGAGAAACCTCCCAACACCAGCTTTGAGCAATAGACTTGCCTTGAACAGGCGAGTGGAAAGCCTTTAACTAGTTGAGTAGGAATCAAGAAGAAATCCCCCAACTTGCTCTGTGAGGCAAGGAGCAAATGCAAAGCAGTTTGCTTGAAATTAATGCATTTCAAGCTCTAGAAGATGGTCCTTGCAGTGTAGAGAGGTTGTCTATATATAGAGGGAGAGTTGAAGCATATAAGTTGTTCATATTCGATGTAGGATTATATAAAAACAAAAACATGCTCGAGTTATCGCACAGGTTGTTGCAGCATCGCATAGGCCTCTGTGGTAGTGTCGTATAGTACTATGTGCCATTGCATAAGGCTCTGCAGCAATGCCGCAGAGTTGTGCGAAAAATGATGCTGATCCACCCATTCTACCTGTTCTCACTTGTTTCTTGCCCATTTTCTATGATTCTAGTTGCGTTGTATTTATTACTCTGTCCCAAATGATTTAAAGGGATCAAATGTCAAAAAGCTATGTTTTGATTTTTTTTCCATTTTGAGAGTTTTTGATTTTTGAAGCTTTGTTTACTGAGCCTAAGTGCTTCTAAGGTTCAAACGTATACTAGAAGGTAAAAAATTAAGGGTTCACACTATCTTATAAGAAGTGTGAAGTTGATTAGGCCTCACAGCTAGAACTATCCCTTTTAGCTGGGGTGGATACTATGCCCCTATCCATGACCATGTGCACATGTTCCAATGATTACCCGCATCGGCACGAGGATTTCTGTATAAATAGGTTTATAGGTACCATTGCTAGAGCTAATGGAAATCTCTTATAACAATAGCAATGATGAATGCAATCACATGTAATACAATAATAATAGATGTTTAGTTTACTGAACAAAAGATAAATAATAGTGTGGTTCCATAAAGAATATAAGTTAGGGAAATAATCAAAAGTTCTTTATTATCATTGGATAATCAAAATGGTTTTGGACCAATTATCCTTTAGCAACCCAAGCTTAGCAAAGAAATCATATAATTGTATTCAAAAATAGAAAAGAACTTATGTCTTAAGAATGTTAAAGGTTCACATATTATGATAGCTTATACTTGTAATAATGACATAATGTTTACTCACATTATAGTTCCTTAGCTCCTAATTGATGTAGCCCTTGAACTTTTAATACTCCTCAAGCTTTAACATAAAATTATAATTTAATACTTAGCATTTGCTTAACATCATGCTATCCTATCCCATAACTACCCTATGCACATATAGCATTCGCATATACTTAGAGTTGCACTTAGAAGTGCACTCATCATTTGCACATAACATATTGACTTTTTAGTCTTGCACACTTAGCCTTCATAGGCTCATATGAAATCACATTATAACTCATACTATGACTTTTTTAAATCCAAACACAATATATCATGATCTTAATATCATTTCAATTTAACATTTAATTTAGTACACTTAACACATTCCATATATATCAACTTAACATGTAACCTTATGAGTCATGCTTATCTCTTTTGACCAAATTATACAATCAATCCCATAGTCAATTTAAGGTCATTAATCCATAATTAACACATCATAAGGCCTAATTCATATGCTACTTAATCATATACACATGTTAATCACAACATAGTAGTAGGGTTAGGAAACCCTAGGTAGACCGAATTGTCTCTATGCTTTGTCTAGAGTTATTCCTTCAACCAACATACAATTAAATCATTTATCATTTATATATACATGTCAAAAATCATTAAAATATATCATACAAAAATTATAGACATTGGGATCAAAATTCCAATGTAGGCTGAACGCATACTTTCATGGAAAACATGAACTTTCTTACTATTTGCACTTTCCATTCATTACAGTAATATGCAAAAATATGGTTTAAACCAATATTTTTCACTTGTATTTGATAAATATTAGATTTTAAGAAGTTTATGATAGCCATTTTATGAGCTGCTTTAGTCTTCAGACAATGGTGCTTGGCCACCTTAATCTTAAACAAGGCATATGCTAAGTTATCATTTTTGGATTCAAGATCACCTTTAACTATCCAAAGCTCCTCCTTTAGATTCTCTAAGTCATCAAGGTCATCTTTAAGCCAATATACTTACTTCTGTAATTCTTCTTCTTGTTTATTGGACCTAGATAAGATAATTTAGAGCTCTTCAATCTTTTTATCTCTTTCTCCTAGAGATTGCTTGAGAGAAGAAAAAATTACTTCAAATTGCTAGGTTGTTGGGTCATTTTTTTAAGATCTCTCTAGGATTGTTTGAGCTTCCTTCCTAGTGTAAGCAGTCCTCATTTAGTGAGGCATTCTTTGCTTGTAATTTCTCCAACTCATTAGAGTGAACTTGGTTTTATTTTAGCTCATTCAGTTGCTTTTGGAACCACTTCAGATCACCTTGCTACTTATATATGATCTTTTTATATGCCAAGGCAGTATCACAAGCCTCTAAGTATTACTCATCATTAGCAAAAAAGTGCTCTAGTATAGTACATCTAGTCCTTAAAGTTTTCAAGAAAGAACAGAAATAACCATAACTTTAAAACTTCATGACAAGAACATCAGAAAACCCTTCCATGCATAAAGTGAATTAGTTAATAACTCTTGTAAAATTAGTGAGTGTGCCCACATCTTAATTGCTTAAGATTTCTATTGAATTCTTTCTTCCAAGCTAGGACTTTCTGTTTGGTCCAAATTTAATTAAATTAGTTTATGTATTTCGGGTTGCCTATGTTATAGATTAAGCCCAAGACTTATTTAGATAAGTTTATTTCCATGTTTTCATTAGTTTTGGACCTCTTTTGTATTAGTTTAAGGCCTAATATGAATTTTAACTTATTTTCTATTCTAGAAGTTTTATTTTCTTATCTAGAAAGGATTTCTATTGAATTCTTTAATTAGAAAGAATTCCTAACTTAATTTAGAAGTTTAGAATAGTCTTGAGTACCTATATAAACTCCAGTTTTTTTTTTTTTTTTTTTATGTAATTGATAGTTAGAGTTATTTCAATCAATGAAATTCCTTTGAGTTTCTTCTTAGGTTTAATGCTTGTTTGAATCTCTTAAAGTTATCAAACGATTTTTTTTTTTTGGTGGCATTCGAACTTATCAAAGGTCCATACCTTTATGGCATTCAAAACAATTTATACTAAATTGCCCAACCACAAATTGGTTTTGTATCAAGGTTTCTAATTTTGAATCTGATTTGGCTTCCTTAGGAGTCACTTCCCAGGCAAATTATTGTTAGATATCAAGTTTAATATACTTATGTGAGGCTTCGTCTAAGCATTGTTCGATTTGTTAAGTAAGATCGAAATGCTCATTTGAGCTAAGTCTCACAATGGAACCCTTAGGTTCAAATTGATTGATTTTGAAGAGTCGCCACCTTAATTTTATTTTATTTGAGAAAAAGATTAAGAGAAAAACCAAGTTGACTCCAATTAGTATCCCAAAGAAAAAGATCACTAGCCTCAAAATTAAAGAGGATTCGAGGACTAATTTTTTATTTAATTTATTAAAATTAGTTTGGCATTTAACACAATTATGACTTAAAAAATAATAATTTCATGAATTATACTTGTTAAAATTAATTAATGTATGATCATTTGTTCTATTCATTCATATAAATAAAATATAAAAAGAAAAAGCAAGTATGAAATTAAATTTAGATTACAACAAAAATCCAATTAGAGGATACTTCCTTTAGCCCTTATGGGTTCTAGGGAAGTCATACATTTCCCAAACTAATCCTAATAAAATCAATATAACAAACTAAAAGAAACTTAATTTAAGAGTGAAGAAGGTGATGGGGGAGAAATTGGTTTATTTTATTTGGATTCGCTGCTTGATGAATCAAGCATGCATACATATCCATTTGAATGGGAATCAAAACCCATGTAGTTCTCTCTTCTTGTGAAGAGATTTGTTTAGCCAAAGCACTTTATCATATTTTGATTGATTGATTGATTGATTATTAAGTTAAGTTAATTAGTTTAGATTTTAGTTAATTACTCTAAGTAAATCAATTAAGAAAAGGCAAAGAGCCTTTAAGGAAGAAGAGATAATCCCAAAGAGGGAAATAATAAATAAATCCCAAGAAGGAAACAATAAAATGAAATAAAAAGGAAAGGAAAAGAAAAGGAAACTTACCTTGGGCAATGACTAGCCTTGGTAACGAGTTGTGGCTAGCCTCATACGTTGGGAAGCTTTTGACTTGATGAGTTATAATTCCACCTTCTCTCAGCTTGAGGCAGAACTCAGACCTTAATTGAAAGAACACTTGATCACTTTGCAAAGCAAAGAGCATGAGGCAAAGCAAAACTAAAAGAAAAACTTTAAAACTAGAAGCTTATTCCTTTTTGTAAAATAATTAAAAGAAAATAGTTTGAAGCTTGCTTTAAGGCTTTTAGTTGCTTTACCAAGTTTTTGGTATGTAAAAATTAAGTTTGGAGGTCTATATATAAAGTAGAAAGGGTATAAAGTCAGATTGCATGAATTTCAATGTGGATCATAAATTTTAGAGGCATGACTGCATGGGGCCCCTGTGGTTTTGCAGGGTCTGTGTGTGGTCACAATTTGGCAACTGCATGTGGTTGTGCAATCACTGTAAAGGCTCCTTTGGTCATCGCATAGGGCCCTATGGTCATTGGCTCTAGTTCCATTCATTCAGTCCATTCTCGCTTATTTCTTGTATATTTTTTGTGATTCCAATTGCATTGTGATCATTATTTAATTTCAGATGATTTGAGAGTGGTTCAAAGGTCAAAGGGATAGGTTTTGGTTTTCAAGGCTCCATTTTCTAGTTTTCCTATTTTGGCAATTTTGGCTTTTAGAGGTTTGTTTACTAAGGCTAGGTGCTTCTAAAGGTCAAACGTAAACTAGAAGGTGCAAAATTAAGGAAATCCATTTTTTCAATAGGGCATTGCCCCCTTGACTCTTACACGTTAATCAACTAATGAAATCCCGATACCAGCTCTGCTTAGCACACTAATTCTAATAAGTGTTAAGCTATAGCAGGATCATGAAGGTGCAAAATTAAAGGTTCACAACTTGAGGTTTGCATTAGTTTGGGATTACAGTTTTTGATGTAAATCAGGATTGCGTATCCAACTTATCTTTCCATTTCATTTTCTATTTTGTTTTATTGTTTTTGCATTTGTTCATTTAATTTTGTTTGCTTTCATTTCGAGTTAATTTATTAAAAAAAAATTCTTGTAAAGTCTTGTCTTGTTTGAATTAAGAGGTCCATTGATTTATTCAAACTTGAAATTTATATAGTGTTTTTCCATAGCTTTTCGTTTGATTTCAGTATTTTTGTATTTTCTATTCTTTGCTGTAATCATTTATACTTTTTTTTTTTAGTGTCAAAATCAATAAAATCTCTCTTTTTGTCTTAGCCAAAGTCGAAATTGATTTGGAACGTTAATTCAATTTCTACTCAAAAAAAGTTCTTGTGTTTTGTTATTTCATTTTATTTTTGTTTTATTTTGTCATTTCAAAATTATGTCAAAATTCATTTTTAATCTTGGTTAGTTATTGGGCTATTCGAAGTGTTAATTTTTATTAAATTGGAATTGGCTTTTCATAAGAACCATAAAAGAGAATTGAGTGAAAAAAATGGTTAGTGTGATCTCATATAGAGAAAAGCTATTAAAATTGAGTGAAAACAAAAACAAGAGAGAACTTTAGCAATGAATTTACTTAAGTGAAACACATAAAGGAGTGAAGTGAGGGAATTTTGCTTTACTAACCTTTGTTTTCATATTTAATATGAGTGGTTCACATGGAAATCCACAAGGAGAGATTGATTGATTCCTAGCCTTATAAGCCATAAATCAAATCTTTGTTGACCTGACAGATAGGATGGCGATAGGTTTGAAGTTTCGATTACAAGAGGTCAAAATGCAAATGCCCACAACTCAAGACAAGAGTCTTTAGAAGAGATGATGAAGGGGATGATGATCGCATAGAGACAATGAATTTGACGATGATGTGGTTAATTAAAGGCAACATAGAAGGCACAAAGGTAAAGTGGGCATCAAGTTGAAATTCCTTCCTTTCTTGGAATGTTGGATCCCAAAGCCTATTTGGATTGGGAAAAAAAGTGGAGCTTGTGTTTAATTATCATAACTATTTTCAATAGTTGAGTTTGAGGATTATGCAATCATATAGTGGGATGATCTCAAACAAAAAAAAGGAGAAGAAATAAAGAGAGACCACTAGAAGAATGGTAAGATTTAAAAGCAATCATAAGAAGGAAGTTTGATCTTAATCACTTTTATAAGGAATTTTACAATCGCCTTCAAGGACTTACTCAATGGTCCAAAAGTATGGAAGAGTATTACAAGGAGCTAGAGGTTGTCATGATTCAAGCCAATGTTGAGGAAGATTAAGAAGTTAACATGGCTAGATTTTTAAATGGCTTGAATAAGGACATTGTCAATGTGATTGAGTTACAACCATATATGGAGTTAGAGGATTTATTGCATCTTGCTATGAAGGTTGAAATGCAAATTAGAAAGAAAGGCAGCAACACTTGATTTGCTTCAAATACTTTAAGTTCATCCAAAATTAGTTGGAAAGAAGAAGATCAAGTTTCTAATAAGCCTAAAAATGAATCCTCTAAAAAAGCAACCAAAGATAAATGTAAGAATAATTCTCAAACTCATCCTAGAAATATTAAATGCTTTCAATGTTTGGGAACATGTCACTTTTTTTCATAATGTCCAAATAAAGCGGCTATGATGACTGGAGAAGATGGCAAGATTGTTAAAAAGGAAGAAGATAGTGATAATGATTTCTTGCTATCATTGGAAGATGCTAATGATGATGAAATCATAGTAAAGCTAGTCTAAGGTGAGTTGTTAACTACAAGAAGAATATTAAACTTACAAATTCAAGAAGAAGAAAACCAATATAGAGAAAATTTAATTTATAATAGGTGTCTTGTTCAAAATAAAGTTTGTAATTTAATTATTGATGGAAGTGGTGTCACTAATGTTGCTAGTACTACCCTTGTTGAAAAATTAAATTCACCGACTTTAAAACATCCTAATCCTTATACTTTGAAATGGTTTAATGGTTACTCTAGAATTAGGGTTACTCAAGTCCCATAAAGAGTGATGATTCAAAAAAAGAAAAGGAAAAACAAGTATGTATGAATGAAAAAGAAAGAAGGGTTTTGCTTATTAACAAGCTTACCTTTACTTTGCTTAGTTTTCTTATTTCTTCTTTTCATGATTTCAAAAAAAGGTTGTTATGGAATAAGCAAGATGGTGATTTTACATTCAATACAATCATGGTTACCAAAAATGATGAATCAGTCTAAAAGTTGCAATTTGACCATTGTGATACTTCTTCAAATTTTACTTATATTCCTTATCTCCTTGGTGTAAGTTCATATTCAAGGTCAAATGCTTTTAAGGAGGGAGGGAATGATGTGAATCAGTTGCTAACTCTTATAGGATCGGTAGAGCATACCCATGTCTTAACTGCTCAAGTCTTCTGTTGAATTCATGCTTCCAAGTTGGGACTTTCTATTTGGTCTAAATTTAATTAATTTAATTTGGTTTATGTGTTTTTGGGCTACCTATGTTATATATTAAGCCCAAGGCTAGTTTAGATATGTTTATTTTCATGTTTTCATTAGTTTTTGGCCTCTTTTGTATTAGCCTAAGGCCTAATCAAAATTTTAGCTGATTTTCTATTCTAGAAGTTATTTTCTTATCTAGGAAGGATTCCTATTGAATTCTTTAATTAGAAGAATTCCTAATATAATTTAGAAGTTTATAATAGTCTTGAGTGCTTATATAAACTCAAGTTTTGTTATGTAATTGGTAGTTAGTGTTATTTTGTTAAATGAAATTCTTTTGAGTTTTCTCTAAGGTTTAATTCTTGTTTGAATCTCTTAAACTTATTAAAAGATTTCTCTTTTATGGTATTCAAACTTATCAAAGGTTTATACTTTTATGGCATTCAAAATAATTTATAACAAGGTGCCTAACTGCAAGTTAATTTTATGTCAAGTTCTCTAAATTCGAATCTAATTTGGCTTTCCTAGGAGTTACTTCCTAAGCATATTATCGTTAGGTTTTAAGTTTAATATACTTGGGATTCACATCAATATAAAAAAGCAAAGAAGATTAGCTCTCATCATAAGCCTTCCATATATCCCTTTGGACTAGCTTGATGGTGGAAGTCATAGTTTGATTAGAAGGCTCTAGAAAAGGCTAAAAAGTAAAGCCAAGATCAATAGTGAATTCTATAGAGCCATAAATCCTTCTAACTCTAGGGATGCCTCTCAACCCATCAAGATAACCCATAGCTTATGAGTTCAACAACTTGAACCTTGTAGGGGGAATTTCATGAATAAAGGAATGGTTATCATACACTTCCCTCATATAATTGGGCCTAATAGCAGCCACACACATCAAATCAGAAAAAGGGTGATGAACTCGCAACACTGACCTATTGATGTTGGTTTCCTTTTTCTTAATACAAATAAAGCTAGGAATGGGATAGTGATTGTATTGAGTCTTTATACTAGACTCCCCTTCAACAGCATTGGGCCTATTCACTTCAATGGATGGAGCAACATCAGCATCAAATTGATCCTCCACCTTTTGCTTCTTAGTAGGGAGAGCCTTTAACTCATTGCGAGGCTATAGATTCAAAAAATCTTTATAAATAGGAAGTGTTAAGGGGGGAATGTGGGAAAGCTCCCCCATAAAAGTTATAAATTCATCCAAATCAACCTCCACTTCAACAGGAGGGACTATGGAAGTAGTTACTATAGAAGAATTCACAAGACATAGATCACAACTTAATACATATGACAAATAAGTATAGCACATCAAGATGCTTGAAGAAAAGAAATCAACTTGTGGGATCCTTTGCAGAAAGAACCTTAGGAGTAGTAAAAAAGGGAGCCTCATTTGTAACTGCCTTGGTCGGTTTGACCACATCAATAGAAGGGATAATTTCTTCATGGCAAATAACCCCTCCTATTTGAGATCCTCCGTTGAGTTCTTTTAGTGTTAGTTCTTGGGGAAGCTTTGCTTCATTCAAAAGGAATTTTAGCCTTTGTCATAGGTACCTCTTCAACAAATGCTTTTTTAGTAGGCATTTCCTAAGTGTCAACTTGTTCATAAAGCAACTCCTTAGAAATAGGACGCAAGTCCTCCTAAGTACGAAGCTTAAGCTGCCTAGATGCTCCATCGAGATAGAGAATTGGACCATATGGCAAGACTTTATCATATAAACACCCCGAGTCTGATATTTAAGGTCAATCCAATAGTCCTTGTTAGCCTTGAGCATTAAAAAAAATGGTTAAGCCATTATAAGCAACAATAGAAGCTCATTTAGTGCTTACGACATTTCATAGAAAAAGTAATCATACCTTGAACCTCCTCTAATATGAAGTGGGCCCCCAAATTCTTGATATCAAAACTGTAGTATTTTTGGATGAGGGTTCTGATGGTGTCATGAACACTCATCCCCACATACCACTTAGGAAGATTGTTGTTTAGAATCATTAAATGTTCAGGGAACTTGAAGCCTGGTCCCACTTGGTCTTTTTCTCTGTCCAGACTATCACAGCAAATTTATTGCTCCAAACAGGAACCTTATTTTTCTTCCCAATGAACATAAGCTAATTAGGCCTTGTTGAGGTAGCATAAGAACTCTTATTTGTAGATTTGATAATTTTAAACAAGATATGACATGTCTTCAGAGTGGGTAGAATTTCAAAGCCATGCAAATCACCTTGAAGTAGTGAAGATCCTTCATGTCATTGGGGTGAAGAGTCATGGGGTTAACTCTAAAGTAATTGAAGGCCACCATCAAAAACTTGGTGGGAGCAAACCTCAAGCCAAACTCTAAATTGCGATGAAAGAAAACATAATGGTAGTAATCTTTGGGGATTTTTTTTCTCTCTCATCTTGGGGATCAGAAAAAATCCTCTTATGAGGTTCTGGAATGTTGAGACCAAAATTGGACTTCCCTTCTAGATTTGCCTTGAAACAACCAAAATCGCTCTCCTTAATGATGGAAGAGATTGGATGCCAGTGGTGAACCAAGAAAGGCCTCTAGTCACCCTTAGGAGCCATAGATGCTAGGTAAAAAGGTGAAGAAAAAAGAAAAGGAGAAGGAAAAAGAAAGCAAGAAGAAACAAAGAGTTTTTTAGGTAAATGAAGAAGACAGAAGTAACATGCAAAGCAAAGGAGTGTAAAAGTGGTACCATAAAAGAAGACGGAATTTTATATTCAAAATTTCTAGGGAAAATTGCTCCAATCATTACTCCAAGAAAATCAAAATGGCATCAGTAGTTACTCCATTAAATTCATGGCTATTACAATGCCACATGTCAATATTTGTCGGCAAATAACTCTCTGATTAAATGTGATGGTATGTGCTGTTAAGAACTCAAAAGATACACTTAGGCTCTAAAGCTTCATAAAGAAGCTACTCCAAATATTGAACAAACTCCTTCTCTAACAAGCATGAAGTAAAACGAAGTAAAGGCCACTAAACTTTGACGAAGTCCTTCCCTTAAATGAACGATCAGTCTGATGAAGCAAAGACTTCAGTATAGAACACCAATAAGGACTTAAATTGTTTCGAGCAAAGTTTTTCACATTCACTTCGACGAATCAATGGGCCTTTGATAAAGGATAAAATGTGCCAAAAGCTTACTTTGGTCTGACTCATAAGAAGCCCATTGAAGATGTTAGGCCTAACAAGTGGAGAGCCCACATTACATGAGCCCCGAGTCATTATCCCACTAATAGTCTTCTACAATAAAAAAAAAAAAAAAAACAAGGATACTCTCTCTCCTACCACACTCTCTGTATATGCAGCAGCCATATCCTAAAGGGAGTAGTGCTCGCACCATGTCCGATGTACAAGCGCGCATACTGCTAGAAATGGACTCGCATACAGATAGCACTCTCCACTCTAACACCTCTGAGATTACCTAATTTGACTTATCCTAGTACAACTAGATAAGATGTTCTTAATGCTCCCTAGCAAATTAGAAACAGACATTTGTTCCTCTAATGACATCATCGAACAGGGTATAAAAGGTCAACCACACCTCCAACATGAGATATCTTGAATTTTGCATTCTTTAATCTTTATTTTCTCTCAAAAAATACCAAGCCTAGGGAACAATAATACTTTCTCCCCGGCCACAATGCTAACCTAGTTCAGTATTGACTTAAGCGTCGGAGCATTTTCACTAAGCAATAGGCCTAGCATCTCTTAACTTCATTTCTCTTTCTTGCAGACCCAATAAAGTTAACCCATTAACAAAGGATCCAACCCATCATCATCTTCATTGATCTAAGACTAATTAGTTAGGTTATACGAACGCACACCCCTATTGAAATTCTAAGGGAGATTTAATTAAGTTAATTAATAAATTAAGATACTATGATGATAATATTTAAGTAGTATGATATGATTGGATGTCTATCACTATCTCTATAGATAGTTTTCTTATATAAAAATAGTTTTCTTATATAGGACTCTATCTTTGATCCGATCTCTATAACCTTTTACACCTATAAATAGATACTATAGTCAATGAAATAATACATAGAAATTTATTCTCTCTTCTATTCTCTCTATTCTATATAATTGTTCTTTATTTTATAACACGTTATTAGCACGAATTTGTTCTATCATTTTTTTCTCAAGGTTTTTTTTTTCTCATCTCGAATGACATATGAATCATATATGTTCTCAAATAGACATATGTCTATGGCTTAATACGTATATATGTTTGAGATGTATTTATCTGATTGTGTCAATTAAATTAAATATACGCTTTTTTTTTTATACTTTTTGATGTGGGCATAAAAAAATTTTGCATATACAATTTTTTTATATAACCATGAAATCTTTTTTTTTTTTTTTTTATTGTTGTTATAAGTTACAAATTTTATAGTAACAAATTTTTTTAAGTTAAGGGGTTGTAGTTCCAATTGCAAATAGAAAATCAATTAATCTTACTACACGTCATAAGCATGAATAGTAAATTGAAACTAAAGATAAAAATCCATGGAAAAGAAAAGCAGTATCACTCATAAAATATCCTGAAGAGGAAGATCTTAGTAAAAGAGTTATAGCCAATTATGAGACACAGACTGAGACAACGGAACAATTAGATCCTCTAGATATGGTTTCTAGAGTTGATGATTATATAAATGAAAAATATGATATCTCAATTATTTTTGTAATATAAGAGAAAGATTTGATAGAAATTCAATTATCATTGACAATGAATTTGCCTCAATAGTAGCTCTTATTATTTCAAGAGAAAATTTGGATTTAGAATATATAAGTATAATTGAATATTAGTAAAAATGTGATTGATAATCATGGAAAGAGGCAATTAAAGTAGAACTAAACTTGCCTTATCATTAACTATGAGAAAACTAATTCTCTTATTGTGGAAATGATCATGTTCCGATGCTTAATTAGTATGGCAGTTAAAAAAAGGTTTGATATATGCCTTATGAAAGCGATATTTATATAAGAATCCCAGAAGGACTAAAGATATCATAAATGAATGTACATTAAACATGTGATATATATTTCATGAAATTGGCAAAAATCCATGTATGAATTAAAGCAATATGGACATGTGGTATGATTGTTTAAGTAAATTCTTATTGAAAGAAAGATATGTGAATAATATACTATATCCATTTGTATTCATAAAAAGACCATAGAATGGTAAATATTATTATTGCAGTATATATTGATGTTTTAAATATCATTGTGACTCCTAACAAACTCAAAGAAATATGTTTCCATTTGAAGAGTAAGTTCGAGATGAAAAATTTAAAGGAAATGAAATTTTGTATCGGCCTATAGACCAATTATCAATGAGTCCTAATACACCAGTCTATTTATGTAGAAAAGGTATTTAAGCAATTTTACGTGGATAAATCTTTTCTTTTAAGTATACCAATAGGTGGTCTGCCCACTGGAAGTGAAGAGAGACTCTTTTAGACCCAAAAAATATAACAAAGAGCTATTAATTTAGTCTTGAAGTACCATATTTAAGTGCTATAAGGACACTCATGTATCTTGCACATTGCATCAGGCTTGAAATTGCATTTATAACAAAAAATTTCTAGTTAGGTATAGCTTTGCACCTACTAAGAGATATTACAGTGGTATAAAAAATTATCTTCAATATACTATTAATATTATGATCATATTTTGATTCATATTTGAAATTGGTCTATATGCAAATATTGGTTATTTGTTTGATCTCCATAATGGTAGATCTTAAACTGGTTATGTATTCACTTATAGTAATATTGCAATTTTATAAAGGTTTTTACGGTCCTGAAGTATCTCACTAAAGATACTCCCATTATGTTTTGAAAATAATGCAATTTCCATTGCACAAATTAATGGTGGGTATATTAAGGGTGATAAAGTAAACATATAAACTTACCCAAATTCTTATATATACATGAGCTCTAGAAAAGATATCCACTAAATTCACTCGAGTGACAATCTAATAGATTTATGTATTAAGTCTTTACCTAGTGTGGTATTTAAACAGCCTTATTTCATCGATTAGTATATGCTGCATTAAAGCCTATCCTTATTAGGGGGAGTGAATTAGTATATAATTGTACTCTTTTTCCTTAGTCAAATTTTTATCCCATAGGGTTTTCTTGGACAAAAGTTTTAATAAGACAATCTGTGCAATGACAAAATAGCGCATAAAATGTACTTTTTTCCTTAGCTATGTTTTTTTCCCACTGAGTTTTCTAGCAAAGTTTTTAACGAGGCATATTCATAGCGCAAGTAATATTCTAAGTGAGTACTATAAATAAATTATTATATATGGATATTATTTAAACATCATTAAGTATATGGTTTGACAACTTGGTAGATTTGTTTACAAAGACACTCCCTACAACCACATTTGCAAAGCTAGTCAACAAAATTGACATGCGCCGATTAAGAGATATTTGATAAAAATCATGTTTTCATGAGGGGGAGATTTTAGTACACTGCACTTCTTTTCCCTTAGCTAAGGTTTTGTCCCATTGGCAAGGTTTTTATCGAGACAGTGTTATGGCGCAAATCTCTCCTTCATTAAGATTTTTTCCTACAAGATTTTTCCTTAATAAGATTTTAACTAGGTGTATTCTTTGTAATAGACATCTAAAGGGGAGTGTTATGATAATATTGATGATAATATTTAAGTAGTATGATATGATTGGATGTCTATCACTATTTTTATAAATAGTTTTCTTATATAGGAATAGTTTTCTTATATAAGACTCTATATTTGATCCAATCTCTATAATTTTTTATATCTATAAATATGTGCTATAGTTAATGAAATAATACATAGAAATTTATTCTCTTTTCTATTCTCTCTATTCTCTATAATTATTCTTTATTTTATAAGAGGTACTTTAAATATAAGGCTTGACTTTAAGTGGCTAGTAGCTTCACATAACATAGATTTTAACCCAATATTTGAAATCTAAGGCTAAACACTTGGCAAGTATATATATATACTACTTTTTTTAAATGTTCTTCGCATGTTAATTTTCATTATGACTTGTTATAATTCATTTTAAAACATAATTTAATTTATAAATATTTATATAATAAATATTAGTATAAATGCTATATGACATATAAATAATTTAAATGAGTATTATGTAATATTATTTTTTAAATTATAGTATCCATTACACAACAAAATTTCTTTATAAACTATATTCTTAGTGTAAATAATTTTTTTTATTTGACTTTTCACTTTTGGCCAATATTTTTATTGTAGATGTTCAAACACCTAATGATAATATAATAAACAACTATTCATAGTAAATACACCTCTATATTAGGTATTTTTTTGTCATTGTGCTTTATTAATAATCATTGTAAAATAAAGACGCATAGGAAACTTGTTTCTTTTAAAATGAAAATAATATTTCTCATTTTCAGCTAACAACAGTAGTATTCTTGGCAATAGAACTTGTTTTTCTGCATTTTATCCTACTGTTATTTTAGCATGTATAACATTTCTAGTAAATTTTTTACAAGCTATCATTATTCAATTGAGTAATATTATAGGACAATTAATTTTTATTTTCAATTTGTGATGTGGTAAGTTATTTAGTAATAATGTGTTTAAAAACTATTTATTAGTATATTCCACATCTTCTTTTTATTGTTATATTTGATATTATTATTGAATGTTCTCTCTCGATTTTTTTATCAATTTAAATAAAACCTTTTCAAATTAGAAAATATTGAGTTTTTATAAATTTTATAAATAAAATATTTAAATATAATTTGGCTCTTTATAAATATACAGTTACGTAATGCACTGAATTATGTGTAAAGAAGTATATTGTTCTTGAAATAAGCAGTGGAGTTTATTGATATTATATTGTATTTAGATTTTGTACTTGTGTGTGTCAGTGTAAGCTTTAATATTAACAAATAATAGAATGAATCAAAATAGGAAAAGAAATTTTTAATTTATGAGAATTCCACTATTTATTCCAAAATAAATATCAAATAAAGACATCTTTTAATTCAAAGTAAATATAAAATTGACTTAACTTTTGTCTTTTTCAATTCGTATTAAAAATTTACTTATTTACATATTTTTATATATTATATTAGATATTTTGGACTCAATTTATTTATTTATTTACATTTATTTTTAAATGTCATACTTGTTTTTTTATTTTTTGAATAAAATTTTTCTCTAATATAAGTTAAAAATTTATCTGATAATATAATAATTTGAAATTCTTAATAGTTTTATTTTTTCAAAAGATTCAATAATTTAAATTTTGGATTATTTCTTATTTGTTTTATAAATATAGAGAAAATCAAAAGGTAATTATAGATTAATTTTTTGCTATTATAGACTATGAAAAAAAAAAAAACTTTGAAGTTTAATTGTATATTAGCAAGTGTGAAAATTGTTGATTTCTTTTTTCTTTTATTAAAAAAGAAATTTTATATTATTCTTACAAATAAATGTTAGTTTGGTAATTTAATAATGAATAAATTAATTTTATAATATAATATCTGTATTTGTAAAAATTGATTTAAATATGTACAATGTTTATTAAGGAAAATAAAGAAAATAAATTATAATAAACTGAAAAGGAAATTTTTTTCTTTTGATAAAAAAATAATAATTTCTTATTATTCAAAAAGAGAAAATATACTTAATTTTTAATGTTGCTTAATTTTTAATAATTATTTCAAGAGCATGTATATTGACAATTGGCAATTTATTAATCAATAAATTACCAATTCTAAAATATGATATGTTAATTATACTTTCATAATTAAATAATGATTACCTATCATAAAAATAATATTATTATTAAATAAATTAATTTATTAATTATTAAATTACTAAATTAATATTTATTTATAAGAATAATTAATCAAAAATAATAAACAAATATTGTTGAATATGTTTTTCCTTGCCCCTACCAGACATATTGGTGAAAATATGCTTTTCCACCCCTGCTATACATTTATATATAATATATAACAAAAAAAATATTTTTCCAAACAACAAATATGTTGCTCGGAGGAAAACATTTAAATGACCCGACCTTGAGGTCTTGACGACCTTAGATCCCCAGATTACCAATATCCTAACCATTTCAGTTCCAACTGAGAATCTAGTGTTCTCTTTTGTCTCTCTCTCAGGTGTTTCGGTACGTTCTCCTTCATTTTCTGCCCTTTTGAGTTGAATCTACTTATCGTTGATTCTTTTCAAGCTTTTTTTCTTAGATTCCAATCCAATAGGTTTCTATGGTGATGAATTTTCTAATAAATTATAAATTTTTGATGGATTGGGCTGTAAAGTTCGGTTTTCAATTTTTTTATACCAATTTTCTTCACTCATTGCTCAGTTTTTATACTATTGACTCAATAGTATTGAGATTTTATTGTTAGGGTTTTGATCTATAAAGATATATTGTTTATTTTGAATAGAGCCCAGAGACTGTGTTAGACATGATCAACGATGCTAGGTCTGTTTTTTTGTTCAACAGGAAATTGAGTTTTAAGGTACAAAAATGATGAGAAAGAATAAGAGTTTAACATAATAGGAAAACCAAACTCAAACTCAAATTCAACCCAGGCTCAATCCCAATATTAATTGAGGTGGGCTAGATTCTTTGTTTCCCCCCTAAACGATTGAAAAGCTAAGTAGACGAAAAATTTTAAAATAAAAATTGAGAGGTATAATGGAAAAAAGTAGAAAATTAGCAATGTGTCTCCAATTAAAGATTATGTTCTTTACATTTTTTATAATGTATCATTTTTCTTGCAGGAGTGAGTTACACCCTTTCCAAGCCTAAACTTCTACCAAGAAATATTTAATTTAATAATTGAAAATGAAACTCATAGATTGAGTCAGTGTTAAGAACAATGGTATTTACTAGAGCATTGGAAAGTATCCTGAAATGCCATATAATTGAAAAAATAAAAGACTAAAGGTTCCAACAAAATTACACAACATTAGCATTGTAAGAAACAAGCAATGGCTAAAATTGTCCACTTTGCTAAGATGTAAGTAAAACCTGTGCCTACAAAACTGGCCTGACATTGGTTCTTGGCCCATATAAAAAATTTATGTCACTTTGGTTCTTGGCCCATATAAAAAATTTATGTCCTTCAGAGAAGCAGACAGATGTTTCTTACCTCAGCATTCTCTTAGTCTTGTTTTCATATTTTTTCATTACTGTAGACAGATTTCTTCATGCAAAGAAAAGAGTTCAAATATAGCTGTAGACTGTGGCAGTTAAGAACATGCATAAAAGACCTGATAGGTTTCAAAATTTCATTGAGCCCCTCAAATAACATGCACAATATAGAGCATTTCCATAATCAATCAATTTAACTCTCAATTGTGCCAAGTTCCATATAGCTTGACCTTTTAGCTCTTAACAATTGAAAATTGATTTATATATTTTGAAGATAATATTGAACTGATTTTGTTGGAAACTTGATAAAAAAGTGCATTATTTTGGTTCAGTTGGTTTTAGGTGAATAATGCTCTTTTTAATCTAAAAGTAGAATCAGAATTTTAACATAGGAGCTTTGTAAGATTGGTGATATATGAATGAGCAAAGGAGAAGACAAGATGACAAAGACGTGTTCAAGGGCTAGAGGCTAGCTAAATGGGACTTGGCATGAGCACTGACTTTTAGCTTTTGTCAACATTTATTGAAATGATAAGAATTCATAAACGGTTGTAAATATTCATAAATATAATGCATATAGATCATAACATATAAGAGATCTGAAACTTTGTAAAGAGTGCATTCATCTCTGTGCATAATTTTCTAAATGATTTATATGAAGAGGGACAATGGCTGTGTGAATGTCATCCTAGAGAAATATGGAGTTTTTACTTTGGTGGTTTCATATGACATCATGCATTAGTGTAGCTAATATATTGACCATTTTTCTTTGGGTGAAAAAGAAAAGCTCTAGTGTTTTTTTTATTAAAGGTTTTGGTCTTGGTATTTGGTAACACTGAAAATTAAGTGTTGAACAATATAAGTAATATAATTTTTAAATTGTAAAAATATTTAACAATCTAATCATTCATTGCATTTAGTGCAAATTTTAAGTTAAAAATTATGATTTATCATTTGAAATAACTTTTAGCTTAATAGAGAATTGTAAGACTAACGTTATCAAACAATTTAAATGATGGAGAATAGAAAGACAAGAAACTTCAAATTCAAGGATTCAAGCATAGAATTATGTGTTAGATTTAATATGGGATTTATTTTATTGAATCTGAAAGTTGTCTAATAATGGTTACAAGCCTAAGTATTTATAGAGTTGAAACTAATCCAAAGCATGTTTGGATTAGGAATCCTACACTAGTTTTCCAACTAGAAAAACAAATTAATACTAACTAGGAAATACTAAACCCATACTAAATCCACTAAAACTCCTAAATAAAGACTGCAAAATAACAATAATAAAAACCCCACTGTTCCAGCAATTCTGGAAATTACAGAAATACCCTTAATACCTAAAGTAATGAACCAACAGCTGTATTATATAAATATACCCATTATAATTCTAAAAAGGCTGAAATTACTTTATAATTTCTCCAATAAATCCCATATTAAATCTAACACATAATTCTATGCTTGAATCCTTGAATTTGAAGTTTCTTGTCTTTCTATTCTCCATCATTCTCCCCTTGTTGGAAAAAACTCGACCTCGAGTTTTGAAGTGCCTAAGAAACAAACAAAACAATTCCTTGAATGACCATTTTGTTTCCTTGGTACTCAATAAAAGTAGAAACATTTGAAATCTTATATTGCACTTGCTTATTAATTTACTTGGAATAACAGAGTCCATTTCTTGCATCCCAACATCTTTGGTATCTTCAACAATAAAGTTAAACTCTTTTGTCCCTCCTAATTTTCCCATGTCTTCTTGTTTTACTTCAACATGCTCTGCCTTTTCTTCATTCATACCCCTGTCTAAAGATTCCTCTCCTTCAAGATTCATCTTTACCTTTCCAGACACTACACATGTATTCATAGTAATATTAGCCTGCTGAATTGACTTTTCAACGTACATTGTTGCTTTTGGCGCTTGTTCTTGTGGATTCAAGTCTAGGAAACTTCAAATTCAAGGATTCAAGCATAGAATTATGTGTTAGATTTAATATGGGATTTATTGGAGAAATTATAAAGTAATTTCAGCCTTTTTAGAATTATAATGGGTATATTTATATAATACAGCTGTTGGTTCATTACTTTAGGTATTAAGGGTATTTCTGTAATTTCCAGAATTGCTGGAACAGTGGGGTTTTTATTATTGTTATTTTGCAGTCTTTATTTAGGAGTTTTAGTGGATTTAGTATGGGTTTAGTATTTCCTAGTTAGTATTAATTTGTTTTTCTAGTTGGAAAACTAGTGTAGGATTCCTAATCCAAACATGCTTTGGATTAGTTTCAACTCTATAAATACTTAGGCTTGTAACCATTATTAGACAACTTTCAGATTCAATAAAATAAATCCTGCATTATTGCTAAGAATTGTGTGACTCAATTCAACCCTAGGTGTGACTCCTAGACCTTCTAAGTGTGACTCTTAGAAGTTTTTTCCCTTTTTTACTTTCCTTAATCCTTGTCCAGATCTGATTTCTATAAAATCAGCCTTGGAATTTTCAATTCTAACCTTTAATTTCTAAAAATTTCAAAGTAGAATAGATTATCTAAATCTGTCCTACATCAACTTGGTATCAGAGCCCCAAGATCTTAGAAGTTTGATGTTTTGAATTTCATCAACAATGGGGATATTTGATTCATGTTTCGAAGGAGGTAATCCTACAAAATTTTGTGATTGGATTGATTTTCTTGAATCTTATTTCGATCGCTACAATTTCGAGGAAGCAAGAAAGGTAAGATTTGCAAGGTCGAGTTTGATGGGATATGCAAAATTATGGTGGTACAGTATTGAGTATGATATACAAATAGGGAGGCAACCGCAAATTAATACATGGCAAGAGATGAAAAGAATGCTTCAAGAAAAATTTTTGCCACCGTATTATCGCAAAAGGTTGTGTGAAAAGGTATATAATTCAGCGTATAGCTGCATGCCAATGGCTAATCACTGGAACCAATTTGAAAAGCAGAATTCTTTTCATCAAGAGCGTGAATCAAATTTTGATCAATTGAATGATAAGATAAGTTCAAAGAATCAGATAGAGGCTATGAAGGATGAGTTGCGTGGAAGGATTCCTTCAAATCCTAGCAATCAAACTTCCAAAACCATTAGTAGTCGAATCTTTCTGCAAAAGCCAGCCCTCAGTCTACAAGTTGCATTCAAGATTATTGGAGAACAAAGTCCACCAGTTAATCAAAACCTACAAAATCAAGGACAAGATACAGCTGGAGATATCACCAAGAAAGTCAAGGTAGATGTCCCGGATTTTGAAGGCAGTGTAAATCCCACAGCATTTTCAGATTGGTTGCATAGTATCGAGTCATACTTTGATTGGTATGATATGGATGATAATCGAAGGGTGAGGTTTGCCAAGATGAAGCTAACGGGATTGGCAAAATTATGGTGGTATGGTGTTGAGAATGAATGGCAAAGAACAGGACAACCGTTAATGATAACATGGAATGATATGAAAGCAAAATTAAAAGAAAAATATATGCCTTTTAACTATCTTTCAAAGACGATGAAACAGGTGAATACTTTACAAAAGGGCAGCATGTCAATGGTATTGCGACCTCTCCAAAAGCAGGCACAAATGCAAGAACTTTCACTAAGAATTTCAGGGCAACAAGGCATACAAGCTGTACAGCATTCACATATGCTTCATGAGTCTACAATAGAGGCAAAACTGTTAAGCCAACAACAAGAAAAGCCTCTGCTGCAGGTTGTTCAACCAGAAAGGGAAGTGAAAAGGCCACAACTACCATCTAAGAGGCTTAAAACGCAAAATCTGCAACTGGAGACTCAAAATCATGAAGCAATAAAACCAAGACAGCACATAGATGAGCCTATTCCGCAGATTGATCAGCCAGAAAATAAAGTTGAAAAGCTAGAATTGTCTTCTCAAAGCCTTAAAAGACCAAATATGCTCCTAGACTTGAATCCACAAGAACAAGCGCCAAAAGCAACAATGTACGTTGAAAAGTCAATTCAGCAGGCTAATATTACTATGAATACATGTGTAGTGTCTGGAAAGGTAAAGATGAATCTTGAAGGAGAGGAATCTTTAGACAGGGGTATGAATGAAGAAAAGGCAGAGCATGTTGAAGTAAAACAAGAAGACATGGGAAAATTAGGAGGGACAAAAGAGTTTAACTTTATTGTTGAAGATACCAAAGATGTTGGGATGCAAGAAATGGACTCTGTTATTCCAAGTAAATTAATAAGCAAGTGCAATATAAGATTTCAAATGTTTCTACTTTTATTGAGTACCAAGGAAACAAAATGGTCATTCAAGGAATTGTTTTGTTTGTTTCTTAGGCACTTCAAAACTCGAGGTCGAGTTTTTTCCAACAAGGGGAGAATGATGGAGAATAGAAAGACAAGAAACTTCAAATTCAAGGATTCAAGCATAGAATTATGTGTTAGATTTAATATGGGATTTATTGGAGAAATTATAAAGTAATTTCAGCCTTTTTAGAATTATAATGGGTATATTTATATAATACAGCTGTTGGTTCATTACTTTAGGTATTAAGGGTATTTCTGTAATTTCCAGAATTGCTGGAACAGTGGGGTTTTTATTATTGTTATTTTGCAGTCTTTATTTAGGAGTTTTAGTGGATTTAGTATGGGTTTAGTATTTCCTAGTTAGTATTAATTTGTTTTTCTAGTTGGAAAACTAGTGTAGGATTCCTAATCCAAACATGCTTTGGATTAGTTTCAACTCTATAAATACTTAGGCTTGTAACCATTATTAGACAACTTTCAGATTCAATAAAATAAATCCTGCATTATTGCTAAGAATTGTGTGACTCAATTCAACCCTAGGTGTGACTCCTAGACCTTCTAAGTGTGACTCTTAGAAGTTTTTTCCCTTTTTTACTTTCCTTAATCCTTGTCCAGATCTGATTTCTATAAAATCAGCCTTGGAATTTTCAATTCTAACCTTTAATTTCTAAAAATTTCAAAGTAGAATAGATTATCTAAATCTGTCCTACATCATTAAAACAATTAAATGTTAAAAATTTAATTCAAGTGCTTAATCAAACACCAGAGTTTTACTTCATAAGAGCTATACAACTATCCAGAAATGGTTTTTGGAAATATCAGATTTGGGCCTTGTGACAAGAGATGAAGAGAGTTTTTGTTTTTGCTTTTTGGGAAGAGGGGTGTGTGGGACATAAATTGGTCTTAAGGGTCAAAATAATATTTTGATAAAATTTATTTCTGAAGTTGACGTGGATAACGATGCTATTCATGTGATTGCTTATCACAATATTTGTGATGGAAGCTCAGCGTGAAGAAGTATGAGGTTTTATTTTTTATTCTCATTTGATTTCCTCAGCTAATGAAATTTTCTTATATTATCCTTTCTGAGTTTACTATGACCTTTTGCTTCTTAAGAGCCAAATCTGTGCTATCACTCCATGCTTTGATTATTTTTCTACCTACATAGCCAGTTCATTTTCTTGCTTGAAATAACACCTTTCATGGCCTTCTATCTGCAAATTATTGTATATTCTAAAGCTGGATAGCTTAGCACAGTTGGTGTCTTTTTTTTTTTTTTTTTTTTTTTTTAATTTCTAGGTATTTTGATTATTAATATATTAGTTATCCTTAAGTTTGATACATAATTTATAGATTAATTCCACTTATAGTCAACGCCTAAGTAGTTTCAATACATTAGTGCCATTATGAATAATTATCATTGAGTTTCAATACAGTCGCTTGTTTTCAATTTGTATCAACAAACTAATGTAATTTTAATTTTGTTTAAATAAGATCCTTATCGCCAATTTTTATAGAGATTTAGCCCCCCACCCCCCCTCTTTTTTTTTTTTTTTTGTAATTACTAAATATGGCAACATTATAGCTTTTAGAAATATATTACAAAAGTTTTACTTGGTATCATTTAAACTTATGGTTGGAATTCTACCAGAATCTAAAAATAATGATTTTACTTAAAAAAAATGAAAAATTAAATGATTTTGCCGGTAGTAATTGAAGTTTACCACCGTATTAAAAATCAGTAATTCAATGATCATGGATGAGATTAAACTCATAATTCATATAAAATAATTAAAACATATAATTTACTTTAGTTTATTATTAAATCATTATGCAATTGAGATATATTTTAATCATCTTTTAATGCTAATATGTTGCAGCAACGAGCCAAGCTTTTGGCTTCTAAGACCTATTTTGATAATGGTATTGGAGCAACTAGGACTTTTAAGTCATTGGTAGACAGTAATTATGACATGCATTGCTTTATCATGATTGTGAAAGTACCTTTAAGATAATCTGGAATATGTAATGTCTTGTATGGGGTTGTATAATATTTGTACTGTCATCCTACACTATAAAAGTAAAAATCATTTCTCAAACTAATCATTCAAGATGAAAGTGATTTACACCTGAACTTGTGCCATGATGTTCAATACCACATGCAATTATAGCCTGGTGATCAACACTGGAGGGGAAAAAATAAAAACAAAATTTTTAAGAGCGAAACTTGTATCGAAGAATTCTTTTTCAATTTTTCTGGGTGGGGGATGTAGGGTGAGACTTAAAACCTCCACGAAAAGAGTATCCTTGGTCCGCTTAAAGAGACCTTCATTACCTGAAATTGATATTGAGTTTCTGGTATTTCATCGCTGTTAATCTCATTTTTTAGGGTTTTTTTTTTTTTTTTTTTCAAATATATCTGGAGCCTTTTGTTTTTTATTACAGTAATGTTGAAGCGTGGAAGCAAGTTAAAGGCAGGGCATGGATATCAAATCTGTCGGATGCTAATTGTGGTTGCTTGTCTGATTTTGATCCTCCTGTTTTTAATATCAGTATTTTACAGTCATGGCAAAAGAACCAATGCTACAGTTGGATTTACAGTGCAGAAATGGAATACTTTTAAGTCGGTGCAGTTTCACCCAACTATAGAATTTAGAAATGGAACAGATGTGATATGGCAAATACCTGATTCACCCAAAGCAGTTCTCTTCTTGGCTCATGGATGCAATGGCCGAGCTGTTAATTTCTGGGACAGATCATCCAGCTGTTCTAATTGCATTGGTTTACCTGAGGAAAGGCGACTTGTTCTTCATGCCCTAGCTGATAAATTTGCAGTTCTCACCATCTCAAGCATGGGGAGGTGCTGGACATTTGGGGAGGAAATGCTAATTGTTAAGAATATCATTAGCTGGTGGCTGCGGAAGAATGAACTAGAAAAGCTTCCACTCGTTGCTTTGGGGGCTTCTTCTGGTGGGTACTTTGCTTCTGCACTTGCAACCAGTTTGAGATTTAGCAGCATTACACTTATGATAGCTGAGGGGATATTTGATCAAATGGATATCACAGAAAACTATCCACCCACGCTTTTTGTACACATGCCTAAAGATTTAATTAGACAACAAAAGATAGGTGAATTCGTAGAAGTTCTGAAGAATAAAGGCATTGATGTTGCAGAGATCGAGTGCATTGAGTTCCCATTATCCCCATTTTTCTTGGCGGATAGAATACCAGGACTTGATCAAACTTTGTCTGCTAAATTGTTTGAGCTATTTCAGGAAAAAGGCTTTATTGACAGGAATGGATATATGAAGAAAGATGGTCGTGCAACGCCTTGGAAAGCAGCTCTCCGCAAAACTAAGGACCTTACTCTTGATAAAAATTTGTTTCAACATGTACAGGAGGAGCTAAATCTTGCATTTGCATACCATGAAATGACTAGCTTACAGTCTGAGCAGATCTTTAAATGGTTTGAGTCTCATATGAAGTAATTAGGACTTCATTGTGAAACATTTTCCCTTAAATTTGAAGCAGCAAATATCCAAACAAAGTTTGTACCAAAAAAGAAAAAAATCCTTCAGAACTTAGGATCTAAAAGTTGAGAGTTCTTTGATGTTGGAATCAAACCTTAGATTTTCCCCTTAGTTAAATAAAGGGGAAGGAGGAAATAGGGATCCGAATCTGTTGCTGCTTGCAATGTAAGGCAAGTGCTCGAGTGTTGAGCTATTTGGCAAGTAATGACCTCTGTACATTTATCGATGTAGTTTAGCAATTAAGTGTAGAATTTTTGTGTGCATGTGTAAGTATATTACTTGCAGATAATCTCTGTGAGTTAGAGAACTAATTCACTGCAAAAAGCGGGCGTTTGCTTGTTAACGAGTAACAACTCACGAGAAATCATCAAACTTCGAAAGAAAGAAAGATAATCATTAACGGAAAAAGGTCCTCACTCGATTCATTAATCAGTTGTACGGATGAAATTATAATTCAAAGATTAGAGAGGTCAAGGGTAATAGTGACTAAAGAAATTTACATATTTAAATCATTCAAAGAAAATTTGACATTTTCTAGGCCAGAAGTAGTGGTAGCAATGGAAGAAATACAAAATTTTATACTTCATGGGACTAAGGATGATAAATAATGGTTGTCGTAACAATTGATCTAATCAATAAAGTTATATTGGTACATTTTGTATTTTTACTTTCTGGACCTGGAAGGACCATTATAACCTTATGAACATTTTGTAGACAGCTATAATTTGAAATTGACATTTTAAATTTTCATACTCAATCTTCAATTAACACTAAAATTTTCATTATATGTTTGATTAACACCCAAATTTTATTATCTTTTTGTAATTAACACCCAAATTATCTCTTCAATTAAAATTTACTATAAAATTATTTTTTTACTAAATTAAAATTAAGGTATACTTAACAATGGATTGGTTCATTGCATAAGGTATTTACATATAAAGAGTATTTTTTAACATTTAATTTTCATTATTTTTAATAAAGAAAAGATTTTATTCTGATGAGGGACAAAGTATGTCAAATTGGGTCCAAGTCCAATAGAAGAATGGAGTCTAGACAAGTCCACGTATAAGAGAAATTTTCCGTTTATTGTTTGGAAACCGAATCCAAAGCAAACTAGTAATGCGAACTAAATCAAGATCAAATTATGAGTCATAATTCTTGTCCAAACAAGGTAAGGATATATAATCTCTAAATACTTCAATTGTAAAGTCTAAAAAATAGATTCAATTATATTGTAGCTAACTTACGCTCAATAAAGTTCTTCACTCAATCGCATTCAATTCAATTCAATTTAGTTCTTTTATTCAATCAATTCTTGTTTGGTCGAGTTTAGCTCCATCAAACTGGCACCATTTGTGAGAAACGATTGACTGAATTGTATCCCCGAGAAATCATTCACAATGTTTTGCAAGAATCTCCATCATTGCAGATAGCAGCTATGATGATATGGAAAACCTTCCCAGGGACCCCATAAGTAATTGGACTCATTCTAAGACTCATGACTAGGATGAGACTCGTACTCTCACTGCAAGTCTCGCGAGACCTACTGACGTCAATACAACACTACAATAACTCAACTCTACCATTCCTAGAACAAGCAGTAATCAATTTGTGGTCCTAATGCCAAAAGCTATGTCTGCATTGCAGTTATTACTAATAGGATTGGGGACCCTGCAAAACCCTACAAAGCACTTTGTCACCTAACACTCGAGTCGATACAAAAATAGTACAAGAAGGAGACTTAAACCAGAGGTTAGGCTTTGAGTAAACACTTAGAGAAGATCCAAAAAGGGATCATCGAACAAAGCATAGGAAGAAGGTTTGATGTAAATAGATCCCAGCTTAGAGGACCATCTCGCATTGAGGAAGATCCCCTTTTACCTAAAAGGACATATCTTATTGGCCAAGAGCGAAGCACTCATATTAGACGTCAAAGCTAGAGCCTAGAGAGATGAGGTACTTAGGATAGGGATGATCGAGATCGAGATGATAAGAGAAATAGAAGGTACAAGAAAAGATGCAGGGACTATGAATGAAGTTCTTTTGAATCCTCGTCTCTTAGCAAGAGTTAAGATGAACAAGATGTGGCCAATCAAAGAAACGTATAAGATATAAGGGACACAACTAAAAAAATTGTTAGATGAGCTCACTAGGGAGATAAGAAGGAAGTCGGTAGATAGAAGCCTCAAGCTAGCCTTGAAATCTCCCTTTACTAAGTTAATCTAAGAATATAAGATGCCTAGCAAATTCAAAGCTCCAATGGTGAAAAAATATAGCATAGAGACAGATCCTAAAGTCCATACGATGGCTATAAGTATACAGTCGAACTCTAAACAGGGAGTGAGGAGGCATTATGTAGAGCTTTTCTAGGCTCATTAGAATGAGCAGTAATTAGGTGGTTTGACAGTCTGAAGAAAGAAAGTATCTCTAATTTTGGCCAGCTCACTACTGCTTTCATGCAATGATTTGCAACTAGCATTCTTATAGAAAAATAAACCCAGAGTTTAGAGGCTATTGTCTAGAAAGAAAGGAAATCCCTAAGGGACTATGTAGCGCACTTCAATAGAGAAGCTCTGAAGGTCACCCACGTGGATCAAGCCCTAGTAGTCAAGGCATTACAGAATGGCACAACTCATAGGGATTATTTTAAATAGCTATATAAGCATGTGCCGACCACTTTGGAAAAGGCCATGGCAATTACCCATAAGTACATTAGACATGATGATGCCTTTATTTTTAAGAGAAAAAAAAGGGAAGCCCTAAAAGGAAAGCCTAAGATAAAGAAGCAAGAGGAATGATCCAAAAAGAGTTTGACATGGGGAAGAAGCAGCAACAACAAAAGCTAAACATCTTATACTCTAGATCTGTAATGACTCCTCTAATGCAAGTCTAGTCAAGGTGTTCACATCATTTAACGACAAAGACATTTGGGTTCGCTGCAACCCTTACTAAAACCAACAGATCAAAGAAGCAGGAATAATTTTTGTTTGTTCTATTATATCAATAGCCAAACAACTAGTGATTGTTAGCAACTAATGGAAGAGATAGAAAAGTTAATCAAGTAGGGGTATCTAAAGAACTTTGTGATGAACAATGACAATAACCAAGCAAGAACAAATAAGGATAAAAGGAAGTAAGTAGTAGATAATGGCTTAGTAGGAGTAATCAATTGTCTAATTGGGAGGCTTAACAAGCCTACAAGTCAATCAAATTAAGGCTTGTCAAAGAAAGAAAGAAGTTCTTGAATTTGTTTTTTGCTATAGAGGTAGAGAACCAGCTCATAGATAGGATGGAAGCAGCCTACAATATCCCTTACTTAGACCCCTTGGTCATATAGGCTATCGTCACAAATTTCCTAATGAAGAGGATTTTGGTTGATGATGGTAGTTTACTCAGACCCCATGGTCAGAACTACTGAGTTTAGTTTAGAGCTCCTTGACTTGCTTTTCAACTTGTGAACCCTTAATTTTGCACCATCTAGTATGTATTTAAACCTTAAAAGCGCTTAGGCTCTGTAAATAAACCTCAAGAAGCCGGAAACTCTCAAAATAGGAAAATTAGCAAAATCAAAATATGTCTTTTTGACATTTGAACCCTTTTAAATCATTTAAGACTGAATATACAATGCAACTAGAATTGTGAAAAATGGATGAGAAACGAGCAAGAATGGGAAAAAATAGGTAAAACGGGCAAAAATGGGTCTGTTGCCACAGTGCAATGTAGCACTGCCGTATAGCCCTTTGCAGTTTCGTAGAGAGTTGTAGCACTACTGCAAAGATCTCTGTGGCACTGCAGAACCCTGTGTGGTAACTCTTGCGAACTTCATTATTTTGTGTGATCCTATATTGAAACTTAGTGTTTTCCTCCTCTAATCTTTTCTATATATATAGAGGACCTCTCCGCACTTTAAAGGATCAACTTTGGGAGCTTGAAAGCCTTTGCATCAAGCAAACCATACTAGTTTTAAAGCTTTTCTTTTCTTTCTCTTTGAATTTGCTTATTGCTTTGCAAAGTGAGTTGGGGGGTTTCTCTTTGATTTCTACCCGACAAGTCAAAGGCTTTCCGCCCACCTGTTCAAGGCAAGTCTATTGCCTAAGGCTTGTGTCCATCGTCTAAGGCTAGTTATCACCCACCATCTGAAGTATGCCGCCACACAATCTGAGCTAAGCCATCGCTCGCCATCTGAGGTAAGTCATGGCATCGTCTAAGGCTAGTTGTCACTCGCCGTCTGAAGTAAGTTTCTTTCCCCTTCTCTTCCTTTTTCTTTATTTCAGTCATTGTTTCCCTTCTTGGGATTTGTATTCTAAGGCTCCTTGCCTAAATCTTGATTCTCTACGGTAGTTAATTAGAATCTGACTTAATTAACTCCACTTGGTAATCAATTAATTAAATCAATCAACTCAACCCTATTTTAATCAATCAATCAAAACATGATAAAATGGCTAGGCTAAACTAACCTCTTCATAAAAAGGGAGAACAAGATGGGTTTTGATTCCCATTCAAAGGGATACATAGACATGTTTAGTTCAAGCATTGAATCTAATTAAAACTAACAAACTTTCTCCCTTATGACCTTATTTACTTGGTTTTATTTTATTTTATTTTTGCTTTGTTATTAGGTCCTTAGAACCCATAAGGGCTAAAGGAGGTATCCCCTAAGTTTGGGATTTTTATTATAATGATAGCTTTCTTTTGAATTTTACTTGTGTATTTACTTTATTATTGAATAGATGAGTTAAATGATTATGCATATTATAAATTATTCATGCATCTTAGATTGTTCATGAAATATATTTTAAGTTATTATTATATTAATTGGCTAAACTTATTTTTTTAAAGTAAACCAGAAACCTAGTCCTCGTATCTTCTTTGGTTTTGAGGCTAGTGATATTTTTTCCTTTGGGTAATAATTATAGTCAAATGGGTTTTTTCTTATATGTTCCTAAATAAAAATAAATTAAAGTAGCGACTCTAAGAAATAATTTTTAAATCTATCAAAGATAAGCTCGAGGGCTTCCTAGTGAGTTTTCCCAAATGAGCATTTTGATTCCCTTTAATGAATCGGACTAATACTCGGGTAAGGCCTCACAACTGGTGACTCCATTAGGGAAAATTCTTTTAAAAGAAATAAGTGGACTACTAATTGGTTTAAAAAGAGTTTGGCCTTATAATATAATTGTGACTTTGCATGCATCACTTACATAGGATCTTTTCCATTTAAACTAGTTTTAGGAAAATAATGGATAGTGAGTAGCATCAAGTGGGTAACCCTTTTTGGGTTTATTTGCCGATAGTGAAATCATCCACGATGAATCCTTTGATCCTTCAAAGGTGTAACTAGTATGCACGTCCTATTGGACCCACGCGAGGCTCTTTGACTCATTCGTGCTTAAGTATATTGTTGTTCTAGTGTGACAAGTACCTAAACCGAGCCACCCTTAACCTTTCATATAATGAACCTAAATCCTGACCTTAGGTAGTATGTACCATAATCAAAATCCTTCATCTTTGTATTCTCATGAAATGTTTTTCTCATGCATACATACATCCATATTGTATAACAAAACATGCATTCATCTTAATTCTAGGTTGAACCTTGAACCAAAGAAGGGATAAACATTCTTACTTTCATTCAAACACCTCCCCCATAAACACTCTTACCTATATCCCATCACTCAATCCAATAACCCTTAAATCATTACCCTAAATCTTTGACATAAACACCATTATCCTTTTACTCTAGCCCTTAACCCAAAACCTTAGACACTTTCCCTTCCATCCAAACACCTTCACTTCTAAACCTTAAACACACTCACTTCTATCCTAATCACCTTAGCCCCCAGAAACCTAAAGTCATTACCCTGACCTTTAATCTTCAACACCTCACCATAGCCTTTATCCTACACACCATCAGTTTAACCACATACCTTAAACGCCTTGCCCTAGTGTCACATCCCAACTTTTGAGATATGACAATCTTAGAACATGAGGAGATATAAAGTCACCCACGCTTATAGAACCCACTCATGCACATAGAAACACTACCTAGGATTGTACTAATACCTTATGCATTAACTTGAATAACCAATAATAAAGGAAATCTTTAACTAGTAGAAGAATAGTTTAATAAACTTAGAATACAATCCATAAGAAAAGTTTAATTCTAGACTCCAATAGATTGTCAAATAAATATTATTTCAAATGAACTCCCAAATAAGAACTCCCAAAGCCATCTAAGAGCGATTCTTGCATATCATAATATAAAAATAGACTCGGACCAGGAAGTTTCCCAAGCGGAGTAGATTGCTTGAGCTATTACCTTGCCTCCTTATATGCTCATTTGAAAATCACACAAGAAAAGGGGTGAGATAGATGATCTCAATAAGTAAACAATATAGCCTACACAATAACACATATCCCTTAGAAAGGTTCATAGCTCATAGTCCATGATTCATAACTCATGGTTCTTGGTTTGCAATTTAGCAAGATTCACAGATATCAAACTTATAACTTGTATCATATAGAGCGAAGGATACTACCTTGTTCGCTCGTAACATAAACATAGAGTGAAGGCTGCAGCCTTGTCTACTCATAACATAAATATAGAGTGAAGGCTTGTCACATCCCATTTTCAAAGACATAATAATCCTATAACATGGGAAGACATAAGGTTACTAATGCCCATAGAACCCACTCACACATATATAAAAATTGCCTAGGATCATACCGAACCTCATGCATTAACTTAATGAAACCTTTTATAAAGGAAAAACCTTAAGTTGTAGAAGCTAAAATATCATTTAATACAATCCATAAGAAAATAATAATAAGACTTCACATAAGGTCACCAACATGATGTTCTAAAATAAAATTTCCATAATAACTCTCAGAGCATCTAAGGACACATCATAGCATGGTATTATTATAATTTTGACAAGGAAATTTCCCAAGTGGAGTAGGTAGCTTGAGCGATCACCTTGCCTCCTTATAATTCTCACCTGGAACCACACAAGGAAAAAGGAGTGAGATAGATGATCTCAATGAGTAAACAATATGACTTATACAATAACATGTATCCCTTAAAAGGTTTCATAGCTCATAGTTCATAATTTATGATTCACAGTTCATGGCTTGCAATTTAACTAGGCTTACAGAAATCAGCTTATAACTCATAATATATAGAGTGAAGGTTGTAGGTTTGTCCGCACATAACTCATAACATGTAAAGTGAAGGTTGCTGCCATGTTCACATATAACTCATAACATGTAAAGTGAAGGCTGCTGCCATGTTCACATATAACTCATAACATGTAAAGTGAAGGTTGCTGCTATGTTCATACATAACTCATAATATAATTTATAACATATAAAGGTAACATTAGCATTAAAAGATACAATCACATGTAACATAATATTAATAGAAACTTAGCTTTTTTAATAAAAGACGAACAACAGTGTAGTTCCAGAAAAATATAAGTTAGGGCAATAATCGCAAAGGTATTATCATTGGATAATAAAAATTATTTTGGACCAATTATTTTGTGACAACCCAAGCGTATAAAGAAATCATTAAAATAAAAAAGAACTTCAGTTTCAAGATATCAAAGGTTCACAAAACATGATAGCTTGCACTTGTAACTTGAAATATAATGTTTACTCACACTTGTAAAATAAACATAGTGTTTACACACCTTGTGATTTCCTTTGCTTCTAGTACACGTAACCCTTTTTGAACCTCTAAGACTCCTCAAGCTCTAACATAATATTTAATTCAATACTTAGTATTTATTTAATCATGATGCTATCCTATCCCATAACTACCCCATGCACATATAACATTCACATATACTCAGAGTTGCACATATAAGTGCACCTCATCGCTTGCACATACATGTTGACTTTAAAAGTCTTGTACACTTAGCCTTTATAGACCCATATGAAAACACATTACAATCATGTCCATACCTTTCTAAGGTCAACACAATATCCTTATCTTAACATCAATTCACTTTAACAATCATCTTAGTACACTTAACATTTCCATATATGTCAACATAATAAATAACCTTTCAAGTATCATGCTTATCTCTTATGACCAATTCATTCAATCAATCTCTTCATCAATTCAAGATCATTAGTTCACTATCATGTCATCATACAACCCACTTCCATATTATCCAATCACATTCACATATTAATCACAACATATAGCTAAGATACCTTAAGTATACTAAATTGCCTTTAGCCTTATCTAGAGGCATTCTTTCAACCAACATGCACTTTAACTATTTATCATTCATTCATACATATCAATAATCATTAAAATATATCACACAAAAATTATAGACATTGGGATAAGAATTTCAATATAGGCCAAATGCCCCTTAAAAGAGAAAACTGAATTTTTCTTCTCGCACTTTCCGTCTTTTACAGTCATATGTAGAAACATGTTTTAAACTAAGATTTTTCATGTAAACAAAACAAAAATCATCTTACAAAATAAAGATATAGGAATCAACACATACATAAATCCATATGCATGAAAATTTCCAACTTTAGGTTTTAGGATGAAAAACCATGAGTTTTCTTGTTTCCGGTACTTTCTAGTCATTACAGCAATATGTAAATATGTGATTCAAATCATTATTTTCCATTCAATCACAACAATTATCAATTTATAACACTAATACACACCAATCAGCAGCCATGGACAATTCTCATGCATGAAAATTCCAAGTTTAGGGTTTAGAGTGAAAATCATGAGTTTTTTAGCTTTCCAGTATTTTCTGATTATTACAGTAATATGTAAACACATGATTTAAATCATTATTTTTCATTCAAACAAAACAAATATCAATTTAGGATTCCATCATGCACAAATTATCACCCATATGTATATATAATCATAGAATTTTCTAACTTTTAAGTTCTACAATGAAAACCTTAAATTTTCTTATTTTCTGAAACTTTTCGGTCATTACAGTAATATGCAAAAATATGATTTAATTCAATATTTTTTTATCTAAACACATCAAAAATCAGTTTAGAATAGAATTATATAAAAATTTTCCCCCTTGGTAATATTTATGCATGAAAATTTCAATTTTAAGTTGTAGGATTCACTTTTGGAAAAATCACGTAAAGAGATTGGTGATTTTGATAGAGAAATTAATTTCTCTCTCAAGAATTCACCTAGGCCAAATTTAATTAATAAAAAAATAATAAATATTTAGTTTAAAATAATTTTCTCATGGTTAATTTTATAAAAATCAAATAGCAAAATGAAAGAAAAGGAAAAACTTACAAAACGGTTAGGAAATTGCAAAGTTTGAAGGTATTTTGTGAGTTTCAGTAGATAGATTATTTTTGAGAGAATTTTTTGCCAAAATAATGAATTGACAGAATGGTGGCTGCTGGAATGAAGGGCTGGCCGAATTTTCATAATATATATGTAGGGTTTTGGACAATTTCTAAGATTACCCTTAATGAGCTAGGTTAGGAGTGTTTTGGTATAGTGGGCTTTTAAGTATTTGGGCTTTTTAATTAATTTTAGAGCTGATTATAGGTAATTAAAAATAAAATATTTTTCTTATGATTTTTATTAAAATTTCTCCCAAAATATTTATTTAAAAATATTTTAAAAATACTCATAAAAATTATTTTATGCTTAAAAATCACTTTGCGCATGAAAATTCAATTTATGTGAAATAAATTATTTTATGCATATGCACTTTATATAAATCACTTATTCCACAATAATAATTCATATTGTGTATACTAAAACTCATCTAACATGCCACATACTCATCAATCACATAATACATAAATTTTCATAAAAGTTCACATTTTATCTTAATAGCTCTAAATTCAAGTAAATGGTCACGAAAACTCCTAGGGTGGGTATGGATTATTATAAGGCTACTACTTTGTCTACTTGTAACATAAATATAGAGTAAAGGTTGCTGCCTTGTCCACTTATAACATAAAAGAGAGGTAACAATAGCATTGAAGAATAAAATTGCATGTAAAATGGTAGCAATAGAAGTTTAGCTTATTGAATAAAAGATAACAATAGTATGGCTCCAGAAAGAATATAAGGTAAGGCAATATTCACAAAGGTTCTTTCTTGTCAATGAATGATCAATAATAGTTTCAGATTAATTGTCCTTTGGCAACCCAAGCTTAACAAAGAATTCATATAATTATAATTGAAAATAGGAAAGAACTTGCATTTCAAGAATCTCAAAAGTTGACATATTATGATAACTTACACTTATAGCATGAATATAATGTTTACTCACCTTGTATTTCCTTAGCTCCTAATGCCTATAGCCCTTACACTTCTAACAATCCTCAAGCTCTAACATAATATTATAATTCAATACTTACCATTTGCTTAACATCATGCTATCCTATCCCATAACTACCCCATGCACATATATCATTCATAAATACTTGGAGTTGCACTTAGAAATGGTCTCATCACTTGCACATAATATGTTGACTTTTAAGTCTTGCATACTTTGCCTTCTTAGGCTCACATGAAATCACATAACAACTCATACCAAGGCTTTTCTAAAGCCAAACAAAATAAATCATAATCTTAATATCAATTCAGTTTAACTTTCAACTTGGCACACTTAATACTTTCCATATACATCAACTTAACAAGTAAGCCTTGAAAGAGTCATACTTATCTCCTTTGACCGATTCATACAATCAATCCCATAGTCAATTTTAGATCATTAGTTAACTATTAACACATCATAAAGCCTAATTCACATGTCACTTAATCATGTATATATATTAGTCAAATATGTTAATTAGGGTTTGGAAACCTTAGGTATGGCTGAATCACTCGAGGTATTTCCTAGAGTTACTTCTTCAATCATCATGCAATTAAATCATGCACAAGTCATATACACATGTCAACAATTGTTAAAATATACCTTACAAAAATTATAGACCTTGGTATCAAAATTCGAAGGTAGGCCGAATCTATGTTGCCATGGAAAACCGTGGATTTTTTTACTTTTTACACTTTTCGATCATTACAGTAATATGTAAACGTATGATTGAAACCAATATTTTTCATATAACCATAACAGAAATCATTTTAGAACATCAAAATGTAGAAATTGCCCCCCTATGTTCATATGCATGAAAATTCCAATTTTTAGGTTTTAGGGTTCACTTTTGATGGATTTGTGAAGAAAGAGAAACGTTTACGATTGGAAATCAGTTTCTCCTTCAAAAACACAACCTAGGCTAAATTTCATAAGAAGAAAAATAGTAAATATACAGCCCCATATGGATTACTCATGATTAGTTTCATAAAAGTCAAATAGTAGCTTGAAATAAGAGAAACTTACAAAAAAGATCACAAAATCGTAAGGTTTGGAGGCACTTTGCGAATTTCGGTGGAGAGAGAATTTTTGAGAGAATTTTTCATAAAAAATATGATGAATAATAGAATGGAGGTTGGCACAACAAGAGGAGGATGAATTTTAGGTTATTATTAGGGTTTTGGTGCAAAATTACAAGTTTGCTATTGATGAGCTAGGTTAGGAGTGCTTAGGTGTCTTGGGCTTTTGGTGGGTTGGACTTTTAATCTAATTTATGGACTAATTACAAATAATTAAAAATAAAAAATTTTGCTGCTTATTCTCATTAAAATTGCATCAAAAATATTTAATTTGTAATATTTTAAAAATGCTAATAAAAATTATTTTATGCTTAAAAATCGCTTTGTGCATGAAAATTCATTTTGTATACAATAAATCATTTTATACTTTTGCACTTCACATAAATTACCTATCTCATATCCAAAATTCATATTATGCATATTAGAACTAATCTAGTATGCCACTTACTCATCAATCATTTTATGAAAGCACATACTTTGTCATAGTAGTTCGCAATCAAGCAATTTGTCTTGAAACTCCTAGCCTAGGTATAGGTTGTTACATTCTCCCCCCTTTAAAAGGAATTCATCCTCTAATTTAAATACTTACTTATACGTTCTCGAAAAACTGGGGATGCTTCTATCGCATCCCTTCTTCAGCTTCCCAACTACACTTGTCTATTCCATGGTTACGTTATTAGACCTTAATCATAAGTATCTGCTTGATATATAAATTTCCCCCCATCATTGGTTTGAAATTCTACTCACTTCTCTCTATAGTCAATGCAAGCTCTATGCTCATATAGCCAATCCATTCCTAAGATCACATCGAATTCTAGTACTTCGAGTTCTAACAACTTCAGTAGGATTTTTCGTCCATTAATGTCTATCTCATAGTTCTTAAATACATATTTTACTTCCATGATCTCTCCTAAAGGAGTTGACTATACTAGGGGGTCATTCATTAACTCCTTATCTCTACCCAAACTATTAGCAAAACATAGAGACACAAATGAGTGCATAGTACTAGAATCTATCAAGCATTTTGCACTAGAAGTTTGAATGGGAATGATACCTGTGATGGTAGTAAGTGAAGCACAGGGCTTTTGTTGATTTAGAGCGAAGACACGACCTTTTCCCTTATTGTCCATCGTCTATACATTTCCTGCAGCTGGTCCCTTGTCCTTGGCTCCTCGCCCTTAAGGTTGATATAGTCCAGATGGTGAAGGTATCAAGGTCACATTTCCTAAATTTCTTATTTATGGGCAATCGTTGATGAAGTGACCCATTTGTCCACACTTTATATATGTGCCATAGACTTTTTGGCAAATTCCAAGATGCTTCTTGCCATAATGGCCATAAGTGGGGAAACCCTGCTTTGATTGACCATTACATTGTCTAGGTGCTGAAGTTGTTTGTAAAGACTCCTTTCTGGGACCTCCTCCTCCTTCTCTATGCTGGCCTCCATGATCCTTGCTCTTATGCTTGCTCTACTGTTCACTTTTCAGCTTGCTCGGTTCTTTTGGCCCTATGCCTTTTCTCCACTATCTTAGCCTTATCTATTAGCTTAGCCAAAGTCAAGAACTCAATTGCTGCCAATGAGTTAGACAGAGGTGCAACCAATCCTCTTAAGAAATAGTTAATACGACTGGCTTTAATAGGAAAGATGTTAGCAGCGAACTTATTGAGTCAATTAAACTCCTTAGCATAGTCTGACACTGACATTCTACATTTCTGCCTCAACTGTTCAAACTGCAGTGCCTTATCCTTCCTTTCACCTCAAGAATTGATCCATCATCTCTTGGTTAAACTTTGCCCAAGTAAATGGGTCTGCCCCATATAGTTGGTCTTCAACATTCCTTTCATACCAATACCATGCCTCCTTCTTGAGTTGGAGTCCTACCAACTCAATCACCCTAGCGTTAGAGTAGGATAGTTGATGGACTAGCTTGTCTATCTCATCCAAAATTCATGAGGGTCATCACCCTTCTCACCGTTGAAGGTAGGTGGTTATAGCTTTTTAAATTTTAAGATGGTCATTCTCTCATCAGATAGCCGCTTCCTTTCCTTCCATACAGGTGCCACTACCACATGAGGTGGATCTTTATTCTCCTCTTGTGTTGGCAGCACTTCTCGCCTTTGAGCTTGCAACTCATCTAATTCTTTGCGCAAGTCCCTCATCTCCTCACACATAGCTTGAACATCTTATGAAGAGGCTTGCACACTAGAGCCCATGGTCGGTACTCTTGAGTTAGACCTTTCTCTCGATCTCACTAGTGTAGAGGCAACATTCAAAATGGTGTCTAATATTGCATCCTCACTATCCCTAATAGTTTGAGTAGTTGTGTGGACCTTCTTCTTGGAAGGCATTCTGCTATAATGGTAAGGAAATTTATTACTAACTCCTTCTAACCCATATAACCCCACTATCACATTATCATACCTATCATGCATTTATCATAAGCACACATCATATAGTATTACAACACAGGACATGTATCACATATATCATATATCATGGCATATATCATGTATCATAATTATGTAACACATAACTTATAGCATAATGAACTCTCCTATCATAGAAAAGTCAATCATCTCATAGGCAATAAAGAAATCAAATCCAAACCAAGTAGCTGAGTAGTCAAATAATATCATTCATATCATATAAGTCCTATGCCACTAGGCTAATAGTTACCAACTACTAGCTCAAGTCTCAATTGTGTCCCTCATTAGGGCAAACATTGGGTGCATAGTCTCTCATATGTTCAACACTTTTGGTCTTAATATGCTCCATGTCCTCTCTCAAAGCATGTATTAGTGACCTAAGATGTCGATTTTCTTTCATTAGATCTGAACAGTCTCTTTCGAACCTCTGCATCTTACTCTGAAGCTAGTTATAACCTAGACACTCCATGGGGTCCTCCTCATCAGGAGTCTTCTCTCTCTGGAGGTGGATCACAGGCATGGCCTTCTCGAACATCTTTGGCCAGGTCCTCTTGCACATCACATGAGGTGCTCTAGGTCAAGGTCCTTTAGCAGGCGTACTCTTCTTGGTCATCTGATAAAAGAATCATAAGGCATACAAAACAGTAACAAGGAGTACTATAGCTTATTAGGATTTCGCGAAACTAAGTAAAGGATGGTTTGTAATTGACATGAAAGGAAAATTCCTATACTTCAAGATTATAATTAATCAACCCAATAACTAGAAAAAGTCTAAACTAGACTTAAAACTATAGCTTTGATACCAACTTTGTCACATCCCAATTTTTGAGATATGATGGTCTTAGAACATAGGGAGACATAAGGTCACTCACGCCTATAGAACCCACTCATGCACATAGAAATACTGCCTAGGATCGTACCAATACCTCATAATTAACTTGAATAGCCAATAACAAAGGAAATCTTTAACTAGTGAAAGAATAGTTTAATAAACTTAGAATATAATCCATAAGAAATTAATTCTAGACTCCAATAGATTGTCAAATAAATATTGTTTCAAATAAACTCCCAAACAAGAACTCCCAAAGCTATCTAAGAGCTATTCTTGCATATCATAATATAAAAATAAACTTCAACAAGGAAGTTTTCCAAATGGAGTAGATTGCTTGAGCTATCACCTTGCCTCCTCATAATGCTCACCTAGAAACCACACAAGAAAATGGGTGAGATAGATGATTTCAATGAGTAAACAATACAGCTTATACAATAACACATATCCCTTAGAAAATGTTCATAACTCATAGTCCATGATTCATAACTCATGGTTCTTGGTTTGCAATTTAGGAAGGTTCACAGATATCAAACTTATAACTTATATCACACAAAGTGAAGACTACTGCCTTGTCTACTCGTAACATAAATATGGAGTGAAGGCTGCTGTCCACTCGTAACAGAAAAGAGAGGTAACAATAGCATTAAAGCATAAAATCACATGTAAAATGGTAGCAATAGAAGTTTAGTTTATTGAATAAAAGATAAACAATAGTATGGTTCTAGAAAGAATGTAAGGTAAGGCAACATTCACCAAGGTTCTTTCTTGTCAATGAATGATCAACAATAGTTTCAGACCATACAAAGGTTCTTTCTTGTCAATGAATGATCAACAATAGTTTTGGACAAATTGTACTTTGGCAACCCAAGCTTAACAAATAATTCATATAATTATAATTGAAAATAGAAAAGAACTTAGGTTTCAAGAATCTCAAAGGTTCATATATTATGATAACTTGTACTTGTAACATGAATATAATGTTTATTCACCTTGTGGTTCTTTAGCTCTTAATACCTATAGCCCTTATAGTTCTAACAATCCTTAACCTCTAACATAACATTATAATTCAATACTTAGCATTTGCTTAACATTATGCTATCCTATCCTATAACCAGCCCATGCATATATATCATTCACATATATTTGGAGTTGCACTTAGAAGTGTACTCATCACTTGCATATAGCATGTTGACTTTTAAGTCTTGCACACTTTGCCTTCTTAGGCTCACATGAAATCACATAATAACTCATACCAAGGCTTTTCTAAATCCAAACACAATAAATCATAATCTTAATATCAATTAAATTTAACTTCCAACTTGGTACTTGTGAGGCCTCGCCTGAGCACCGGTCTGATCCGCTAAGTGGGAACCAAAATGCTCATTTGGGTTTGACAATGGAATCCTCAGGTTTAGATTGGTTGATTTTTGAAAGAGTTGCCATCTTAATTTTATTTTATTAGGGAAAAAATTAAGGAAAAAACCCAAGTTGACTCCAATTAATATCCCAAAAGAGAAGATCACTAGTCTCGAAACCAAAGAGGATTCGGAGACTAGGTTTTTGGTTTATTTAGAAAGATGAGTAGTTTGGCAAATTTATCAAGATGACTTAAAATGAATTTCGTGAATAGTTTACATAATGCATGAATAATTATAAAATGTATGAATAAGCAAATAAATAAACATCCATTCAAAGCAATAAAGCAAATAAAGGAATTAACTTTACAATTCAAAACCAAAATAGGGGATACTTCCTCTAGCCATTATGGGTTCTAAGGAAGTCACACATTCCCCAAAATAATTCTAAAGCAATTACTAAAGGAAAATACTACAAAAGAAATTCAAAATCAATATTATAATAAAGAAAACAAACTAAAAGCAAATAACACAAAGAAAAGAACTAACTCATAAAGTAACATACAAGAGAATGATTATATTTTATTTAAATTGGATTTGATGCTTTAAACAAGCAAGCCTATGTATCCCTTTGAATGGAAATCAAAATCTACATAGTTCACCCTTCTTGCGAAGGGGTTAGTTTAGCCTAGCCATTTTATCATGTTTCAGTTCATTGATTGAAATGTGAGTTGATTGATTAAATCAGATTGATTGATTACCAAGTTGTTAATTAGGTTAGGTTTTAATTAACAAGTTGATGCAATAATTCAAATAATTTACCTAGTTGACTAAATTAGATTCCAATGAACATGCCTCAAAATAATGAAAGAAAACGATAAAACATGCCAAGCAAAAAAAATAATAAACAAAAAGAATAAACTAAGCAATCCTAAGGAAAAATAACAAAACAAATAAATAGAACAATATAAAGAAAAAGAAACATTAAAACAAAACAAAACAAAAGGAGAATAAATACCTTACGAAGATGAGACTTGGGGATGTAGGGAAGATAAAGTAGATGACTGGATCGCAATTCCACCTTCTCAGCTCGGCAGAACGACAACCTTCGAATGGCGACTCAGACGGCATACTCGGGACCTCCTCAGACTGATTTGAGGAGAGCTACCTCAAAAGGACCACCCAAATAAAATAAAATAAAATAAAATAAAATTTTAAACTAAAAAGTTCGTTCCTTTCATACCAAACTTATGGAGATGGTTTGCTTAATGCAAAGACTAATTAAGTAAACCAAGAGGTTAAGAGGTGATTAGAAAGGGGTGGGAGGACCCTTATATATAGGGGAGAGGTTGGGGAAGGTTTCATGCACTTTCGATGTGGGAAAAGTGCACAAAATGAAAAAAGGGAAAAAATACGAAAAACCCAATTGCAGCTGCCAGAAACACTGCGGCAGCCGCATGGCCTTCTATGGCTGCGGGCTAAATTTCACCCGTTTTGTAATTTTTAGCCCATTTCATTCGTTTCAGCTCTAATTTGAGCCTAGTTTGATTCTACGAATACGTAATCAAGTGTTGGTTGCCTGGAGGTGCAAAATTTGAGGGTTCATAGTTGCCCCCTCATTAGAATTGGCTTGACCAAAAGGCGATTCGGATGATGGTGAACCCAAGGATGGAAAAAATGAACCAAAGGGATGTCTAAATCAGGATTAAGACGTGTTTGGGTGAAAGACATGGTTGATTTTTATAGGTGAAGGATAGATGAAAAAAGAAAATATAGGAATGTTTAGGTGATCATTACTAAACATTTGTGGGTGAAGTTTTGAAAGAACTTTGATAAAAGGCAGGGGTAGGAACCACATGGATGTCTAGGTGATCGTTATTAGACATTTATGGGTAAAAAAATGGCTGTCAGTCTGGCCTTGACGTTGGATGCGAGAATGGTCTTGGTGAATTTCAATTAAAACTATTTGTTCAGTCCTAATGTTAGAAGATAAAAAATGTTTCAATCAAGGCTATCTGTCCAGCCTTAATGTTAGAAGTCAAAATGATCTGGGATAAATCTCAATCAAGGTTATTTGTCCAGCCTTAATGTTTAGAGAATTAAAATCAAGGCTATCTATCCAGCCTTAATGTTGGAAGCAAAGCTGATTTGGGGAAAATCTCAATCAAGGCTATCTATTCGGCCTTAATGTTGGAAGTAAAAATGATTTGGGAAAAATCTCAATCAAGGCTATCTGTTCAGCCTTAATGTTAGAGAATTTAAATCAAGGCTATTTGTCTGGCTTTAATGTTGGAAGTAAGAATGATTTGGGAAAAGTCTCAATCAAGACTATCTGTTCGGCCTTAATGTTGGAGGATTTAAATCAAGGCTATCTGTCTAGCCTTAATGTTGGAGAATTTAAATTTAGGCTATCAATCCAGCCTTAATGTTGGGTAAATCTCAATTAAAGCTATCTGTTCGGCCTTAATATTGGATAAATCTCAATTAAGGCTATTTGTCCGGCCTTAATGTTGGGTAAATCTTAATTAAGGCTATCTATTCGGCCTTAATATTGGGTAAATCTCAATTAAGGCTATATGTTCAGCCTTAATGTTGGGTAAATCTTAATTAAGGCTATCTGTTCGGCCTTAATATTTAGAGAATTTAAATCAAGGCTATCTGTTCGACCTTAATATTTACAGAATTAAGATCTGGTGCAATATGGTAAAAGTAATGGTTCTGGTCTATTTTGGAAAGTCGAGCTCAATGTCTAGTCAGTTTTGAGACATTTTTGGAAGGAATAATGATGACCTTATCTAGTAGGAATCAATAAAGAGATGAATTGTTTGGCAGGAATAATGACAACCTTGTCTGGTAGGAATCAACAAAAAGATGATCCATTTTGATTCAAAAATGTAGCTTACAACTTGTTCTATTGTGAAATGCATTTGACTATGCAATTTTAGATACCTTGAACCGATGAAGGGTTAGTTTGGTAGGAGAGTGCTGAGATTTTGGGAGAAAGATGCCCACACTTTTAAAGGCAGCTTGGTTATTTGGTCTTTGGTTGTTTGGTCTAGGAAGAAGGCACTTTGGAAGGTTAAGCTAGGTATGGTTAGGAGAGGTCGGGCTGGGCTTAGGTGGGTTTGGCCCGCGAGAAGTTTTGGTTTGAGGCTGAATTGGAAAGCTTGATTAGGAGGGTCAAGTCCTTGGAGATGATTAGGTCAAAAGGCTAGGTTAAGTTTTGTGAAAGGTCAATTTTTTAGGCTTGTCTCCAAAGAAGTTCATACAAGAGTCTTTGGTTAGGTCTGATAATTAGCTTGGTCACTTATGGCCTTTTGGTTTGGCCTTAAGGGAGATCATTTTGGAAGGCCAGGTTAAGTTAGGCCTTGGCTAGGGTCATTTAGAAGCTCAGTATGGTTTGGCTATGCAAGAGATCATATTAGAGGCTTGGTCAAGTTATGGCCTTCTAGTGAGTTCATTCAAAAGGCTTGATCAAATTTTGCCTTAAGACTGTGTTAGAGAGATCAAGTTGGGATGCTAGACCCAGAAGGCTAATCTTGGCTTAAAAGAAAGGTCAGGCTAGGAAATCTAGCTCGGGAAGGCTCAGTCAGCTTTGGCCTTGGATGAGATCATTGGCTTCATGGTGAAGGATTTTTAGGAGTGGGTTTCATGATGAAGGCTTTGTGACAAAGGCTTTTGGTTATAATGGTATTGCAGGCTCATGGTTAAGGATTTGCCCTTTGACCTAGTTTCATTAGAATGGTTTGCAAGCCTTAACAGATGTTGATCTCAGGAATTATGTGTTTTGCCAACAAGGCTTAATCTTTCAAGGATAATGAGATGTTTGCCAAAGAGGCATGAGATGGGCCTTGACTGGTTGGAGTCCTTCTTAATCAACATGAGGATAATAGGCTTTGGGAGATATGCCTCGACTAGATTCAAAGATGATGAGTCTTGAGATACTTAGGATTTTTGGTTTTACACATGATGAGATTTTGCCAAGGAAAAGGTGGTACGTGGCTCGAATTTGAAATGATGGTATGATTTACCAATGAGGCTTAGGATGGAAAAGTTTGAGAATGGTTTAAAAGGTAGTTGAAACTTCTAAAAAGAATCATGGAGGTTGTATGACTTTGCCTTTTATAGCATGAATCATGGAAAAGAGCAAGTTAAGCTATCTTGTTATTTGAGATTGAAGAAACTCTTGGAGTGACACTTAATTGATTTGATTTGACGTAGATGACAAACTAACTGAAAGAAAAAAAAAAAAAGCCCGTAGGAATGGCTAAAGGACTAATGAGAAGAGAAAACTTGGGGATTATGTCCTTAGTGAGTCATAAGGATGTGATAAATTAGAAATTTAGCTTTTTGAGCTAAACAATGGGATAGATTGACAACAGATGATGACATTCTAGAAAGACATGCCCCCGTTATAGGATAAGGGCATAGAAGATAGTATATCTTTAGAGAATGAACCTCTGGTGAGGAAGGATGACTTTGGAGACATGAGACAAAATAGATTGATTGAAAATGACAACTGCGGATATGAGGAAAGATGACTTGGATGAGCTTTCTCTCTCTCTCTCTCTCTCTCTCTCTCTCTCTCTTTCAACTCTAACTTTTGTCTAAGCCACCCTTTTGGGTTTTCAACTTAGTGAGCTTGAATTAATGAAATTTGGAAGGAAATTCCACTATGGTTTAGGTTGCTACCTTTTTTCATTTTGAAGGGCTCTGACTTTTGAATTTTGGATTTGACAAAGATCTTTTTTGAACTTATTACCCTTTGTTGAGGTACATCATTTGATTACCTGATGTGCAATAGGTAATTACATTTACCTGCTCTCTATGCTTCAATGTATTTGATCATTTGACCTTCTTTGATTGGGTGCAATTATTGATGCACCTCAAATTCTAACATGTGCTAATTGTGGTGGATTTAACTATTTGTTCATTTCTCTCTCTTTCTTTTTCTTTCTTTTTCTTTCTTTTTCTTTTTTTTCTTTTCTTTTCTTGCTTCTTCTATTTTTTTTTGTAAGCTCATCCATGTCAAAATAAAAAAGGAAGATAACAAAATAAATGCACTAATAAGAAAATGTAAATGCATTACTATAAAGAAAACTTTATTATAAGATGACAAAAAGGGACCAACATAGCAGATACAAAATACATGAAAAAGATAACAGACTTAGACTTAGAATTAGATGCCAGACTCGAAGATTTGGACTCAAACTCAAGCTTAGACTTAGAATTCAATATTAGACAGGTCATATTAATTGAACTTAAACTACTCCATGACTTGCCCCTTGAGGCTGAGGTAAGGTGGGGTAGAATTGGGTTTGGGTTCACCATCACTGTTTGGGTTGGTGGTAGGGAATTCAGCTTGAAGTGCTATACTTTGGATGCAATCTTTAACTTTTGATGTAGTTGCAACTAAAGCTTTGTAGGTATTGTGTTAACAAGTGGGCTTGATAGGTCGGACGTAGATTCTTGACAATGATAACTACTTGTTCTTACTCAGTTGGCCTATTTACCATTTGAGAAGCTTTAGCCCTCCACCTAGTAAGGAACATGGAGTAGGACTCATCTGGAAGTTGCTTCATGGTTTCCAAATCATGCCTAGTGACATCTACTTCAGTGTTGTAATGATATTGTCTAACAAAGACATGACAATTATCATCCTATGTTCTTTTTTGGCTTTTGTCTAGTGAAAGAAACCATCTTTTAGCAGCTCCGGTTGGCGATTCTTGGAACATTTGAGCAAAGAGCTCATCGCTAAGTCCCATAGGTTTCATTACTCCCATATATATCTTTAGATGAGTTCTAGGGCATGTGGTTCTATCAAATCTATCCAACTCAGGCATTCTGAATTGAAGAGGAAGCTTGGCATTAGGGAACAAGATTAAGCTATCCATATCAATTAAGTTATTATAGTGCTTCAGGGATTTGATGGTTTTCTCCATAGCTTCAAGTTTATCCATAAGCAATTTGGTATCCTGAGAGAAAACTTACCCACCTTGAAAAGGATTTAGGAGAGAGGAAGATCTAGAGTGGGTAATGGTGTTTAGGGCTTGAGTATTGGTACATTTCCCAAGATAGGTATGGTTCGAATTGTGGTTAAGATTATTAAGATTTACTTGGTTAATCAAGGCTCGAACTTATTCAATGATGGCTTGCCTTTGTTCCTTCATTTTTTCTTCAAATTGGATCTGTTGAGCAACTAGGACAGCTTGAAAATGCTCTTTGTGCTTCTTAACAAGGGTAGTCATAAGTATGGTTAGGGCATCCATGTTAACCTGGTTGGCCATTGGTACCTTATAAACCAAATCAAAGAATTAAGGTAAGTACTTAAGGAAGAAGCACGAATATGGACATGCAAACTTTAAGGAAAAAGACTCCCTTTGATGTTGTGAGCTAACTGCGTTTGGGCTCTTGAGGATTTCCTAAGGTTACATAGGTCAAGGTCTCAGGCTTGAGGTATCGGGTTGGACCAAAGGTACTGGACTTAGGGTAGTGTGTTAGGCCAAAGGTATTGGGCTTAGGATAGTGTGTTGGGCTAAAGGTATTAGGCTTAGGGTATTAGCGTTTAGGTTAAAGACTAAGGTAATAGGGTAAGGTTTAGGGTGATGGCTTAAGGTTTCTAAGGGCAAAAGGTGATTGAGACAGAGATAGAGTATTTAAGGTTTAGAAGTGAAGGTATTTGGATAGAAGTGGAAAGTGAATACATGACCCTTCTTCAGTTCAAGGTATAACCTAGACTAGAGATGAATGCATATTTTTTTACACAATATGGATGCATGATATGTATGGGGAAAATATTTCATGAGAATTCAAAGATGCAAGGTTTTAATTATGGTACATACAACCTAAGGTCAAGATCTAGGTTCAATACATGAAAGGGTAAGGGTTACTTATCCAAGGTACCCGTCACACTAGAGCAGCGATATACCTAATCACATGTGAGTTAAGGAGCCTCTCGTGGGTCCACCAGTACACACATGCTCATTACACCTTTGAAAGGATCAAAGGATTCATTGCAGGGTGGATGATTTCACTATCGGCAAATAGACCCAATGAGGTTACCCACTCAATGTTACTTTCTATCTATTGTTTTCCTAAGAAATCTAGGTTAAAAGGCAAGGAGCCAATGCAAATGATGCATGAAAGTCATTTATGAATTAAAAGTGCCAAACTTTGATTTAAACTAATTGGTTGTCCTCTTATTTCTTTTATAAAAAAGAAGGTGGTCCTTAGTGGAGTCGCCAGCTGTGAGGCGTTGACTGGGCACTAGTCCGATCTGCTAAGTGGGAATCGAAATACTCATTTGGGTTTGAACTCATGATGGAACCCTCAGGTTTAGATTGGTTGATTTTTGAAAAGAGTCGCCACCTTAATTTTATTTTATTTGGAAAAAGATTAAGGGAAAAACCCAAATTGACTCCAATTAATATCCCAAAAGAGAAGATCACTAGTCTCGAAACCAAAGAGGATTCGGAGACTAGGCTTTTGATTTATTTAGAAAAATGATTAGTTTGGCAAATTTAATACAAGATGACTTAAAATGAATTTCATGAATAGTTTACATAATGCATGAATAATTATAAAATGTATGAATAAGCAAATAAATAAACGTCCACTCAAAGCAATAAAGGAATTAACTTTACAATTCAAAACCAAAATAGGGGATACTTCCTCTAGCTATTATGGGTTCTAGGAAAGTCACACATTCCCCAAAATAATTCTAAAGCAATTACTAAAGGAAAATACTACAAAAGAAAGTCAAAATCAATATTATAATAAAACAAACTAAAAGCAAATAACACAAAGAAAAGAACTAACTCATAAAGTAACATACAAGAGAATGATTATATTTTATTTAAATTGGATTTGACGCTTTAAACAAGCAAGCCTACGTATCCCTTTGAATAGGAATCAAAATCCATGTAGTTTGCCATTCTTGTGAAGGGGTTAGTTTAGTCTAACCATTTTATCATGTTTCAGTTCGTTGATTAAAATGTGAGTTGATTGATTAAATCAGATTGATTGATTACCAAGTTGTTAATTAGGTTAGGTTTTAATTAACAAGTTGATGTAACAATTCAAATAATTTACCTAGTTGACTAAATCATATTCTAATCAACATGCCTCAAAATAATGAAAGAAAATGATAAAACATCCAAGTAAAAAAAATAATAAACGAAAAGAATAAACTAAGCAATCCTAAGAAAAAATAACAAAACAAATAAATTGAACAATATAAAGCAAAAGAAACACTAGAACAAAACAAAACAAAAAGAGAATAAATACCTTATGAGGACGAGACTTGGGGACGTAGGGCGGATGAAGTAGATGACCGGATCACAATTCCACCTTCTCAACTTGGTAGAATGACAACCTTCAAACAGCGACTTAGACGGTATACTCAGAACCTTAGACTGATTTGAGGAGAGCTACCTTGAAATGACCACCCAAATAAAATAAAATTTTAAACTAAAAAGTTCATTCCTTTTAGACCAAACTTATAGAGATGGTTTGCTTGATGCAAAGGCTAATTAAGCAAATGAAGAGGTTAAGAGGTGATTTGAAAGGAGTGGGAGGACCCCAATATATAGGGGAGAGGTTGGGGGAAGGTTTCATGCACTTCAGATGTGGGAAAAGTGCACAAAAAGAAAAAAAAAGGGCAAAAATATGGAAAACCCAATTGTAGCCATCAGAAGCCCTGCAGCAGCCGCTGGCTTCTTAGTAGCAGCAGCAGGTCAGCATGCAGCAGCTATAGATGTTTCAAAAGTAGCCATAGGGCCTTCTGCAGCTGCAGGCTAAATTTTGCTTGTTTTAATATTTTTGGCCTGTTTTTGCCCGTTTCAGCGCCGATTTAAGTCCGATTTGATTATACGAATTCGTAATCGAGTGCCGATTGTCTAGAGGTGCAAATTTGAGAGTTCATAGTACTGTGAGGCCTCGCCTGAGGACCAATATGATTTGCATAAGGGAATCAAAATGCTTATTTGGGAAAGAACTCACGAGGAAGCCCTCGGGCTTATCTTTCATAGGTTTGAAAATTATTTCTTGGAGTTGCCACCTCAATTTATTTTTACTTGGGAAATTATAAGGAAAAAACCCATTTGACTCCAATTATTACCCAAAGAAAAAAAGATCACTATCCTCAAAACCAAAGAGGATTCGGGGACTAGGTTTTCAGTTTAATTTAATAAAATAAGTAATATAAAAGTAACTTAAAATATATTTCAAGAATAATTTAAAATACATGGACAATTTACAATATTCATGATCATTGATTCCACATATCCAATAATAAATACAAGTAATAGTCCAAAAGAAAGTTAACATTATAAATAAAATCCCAAACATAGGGGATACCTCCTCTAGCCCTTATGGGTTATAGGGAAGTCACACATTTCCCGAACTAATCCTAATAATAAAGCAAAGAAACAAATATGAAAGTAGGTGAAGAAGGTGACAAGGGGATAGTTGATTAATTTTAATTGGATTCGATGCCTAAACCAAGCATGCCTATGTATCCCTTTGAATGGGAATCAGAACCCACGTAGTTCTCCCTTCTTGCAAAGGGGTTAGTTTAGCCTAGCCATTTTATCATGTTTTGATTGATTGATTAAAAGATGGTTGAGTTAATTAATTAATTTAATTGATTACCGAGTTAATTAGCTAGCAACCTAGATGAATCAATTTAATTAACTAACTAAAAGAGGCAAGAAAATTTAGACAAAAGAGAATTAAAGGAAAAGAAGCTTATATCGGATGGCAGGCAATAGCTAGCTTTGGATATAGCTAGCCTTGGGCGGCAGACACGACCCTTGGGCAAGAGACTTGTCTCGAACAGGTGGGTGGAAAGCCTTAAACTAATTGGGTAGGAATCAAGGAGACAACACCCCACACACCCCCCCCCCCCCCAAACTTGCTTTGTGAAGTAAGGAGCAAATACAAAGCATTTTGCTTGAAGTAATACTTTTTAAGCTCTAAAAGTTGGTGCTTGTCAAGCCTCCAAGTCTGTGTCTTTTGAAGAGTAGAGAGGCCATCTATATATAGAGGGAAGATTAAAGCATAGAAGCTGAAATTTCCAATATGGGAGAAGAAAACTTGCTACAGTTGCCCTATAATTCTCTGCGCCACTGCATAGGTCTCTGTAGTAGTGCTGCAGAAGGCTTTGCAGCACTGCATGGGCCTCTGCAGCAATGCTGCATAGCTATGTGGCAACTGGCTTTGATTCACTCGTTCTGCATGTTTTCGCCCGTTCTCGCTCGTTTCTCCTCCGTTTTCCATGACTTCAATTGCGTTGTGCTTGTTATTGAGTCTCGGATGATTTGATGATGATTTAAGAGTTTTGATTGATTCCTTTCCTGACTGAATGGTTTGTAATTTTTGGAGGTGCAAAATTAAGGGTTCATAACTATCCCCCTCATCAGGATTGCTTTGTTTGGTAGGTAATTCTGATGAGTGTGAACTTTAGAGTGAATAGGATGCCCCCCGTATATTTGGAAGAGTTAGAAAGAAGAAGCAGTTCATGTTTGGTAGAAACTAGAAGCTGTGTTCTTGTCTTATGGAAATGATGATAATCCTGTCTGGTAGGCAGTAATGATGATGATGATAATGACCCTGTCTGGTAGGATCTTAAAAGCAATGTTCCTATCTAGTAAGATCTAGAAGTAGTATTCCTATCTGGTAAGAATAGCAAAGCATTGGTCCTATCTAGTAGGAGTGATAATGATGATCCTATCTGGTAGGATCTAAGAGTAATATTCCTGTCTAGTAGGAATAGCAAAGCATTGGTCCTATCTAGTAGGCACGATCATCCTGTCTAGTAGGATTGGCAAAATTATCAGCCCTGTCTGGTAGGAATTGATGAAGTGATGATCCTGTCTAGTAGCAATAATGATGATGATCTTGTCTTTCTTCGAGAGTTTTGACAATTTTCCTTGATTCATGATCCTGTTCAATGCAAAAAATGCTAGATAATTATGCAATGGTCTGATAACTTAAACCTATGAAGGGTCAGTCTTGATATAAAAGTGTTGATCTTTAGGACAAAGATGCCCCTATTTTAGAAAGGTGAATACTTAGAAGGGATGTGCCCCCACTTTAGAATGATAGAGGAAAATGGTTTGGTCATTTGGTTTTTGGTTGATTGGCTAGCTTAGCGGTGAAGTAGGCATGTTAGATATGAGATTGGTTGGTTTATGGCTATTAGCTTGGCTTAGGAAGAAGTCATTCAAGGTGTGGTCTTGGAAAAGATTGGGCTATTCAATTTAGATAGGTCTAACTTTGGTTTGAGGCTGAATTGGAGAGCTAGATCAAGAGGGTAAGGTTTTTAGAGATGATTAGATTAAAAGGTTTGGGGAAGGTCAGGTTGTGGGACTTGTCCTTGGAGACGTTCATGCGGAAGGCTTAGTCAAGTTTGGCACTTTGGCTTGGTCAGGTTACAACCTTTGGGGAGTTTATTTGGAAGACTCGGTCAAGTTCTACCTTAGGCTCAGTTAGGTATGGCTTAGAGGAAAGGTCAGGCTAAGAAATTAGTTAGGGAAGGCTTTGTCAGATTTGGCCTTGAAGGAGACTATGATCTTTTTGTGAATGGTGAAAGCTAGGCTTAGGCTTCTTGGTTTGGGCTTCATGGTGAAAGTTAGGCTTAGGCTTTACGATGAAGGTTTCTTAGTTTAGACTTCATGGTAAAGGCTTTTTGGTTTGGGCTTCATAGTGAAGGCTTTTAGGGAGTGGTTTTTATGATGAAGGCTTTTGGGCTTGGGCTTCATAGTGAAGGCTTTTAGGCTTGGGCTTTAGGGTGAAGATTTTTTTTTTTTTTTGGGCTTCATGGTGAAGGCTTCTTGGGCTTGGACTCTTCTACAAGGGTGGTTTGGACCTTTTAAGAAGATGGTTGAATTTATGTTAGGTATGGTGTTCCAGGCTTTGGTCATAAGGATATCGCAGGCTCATGGATAAGGATTTGCCCTTTGTCATAGTTGGATCTGATTTTCTTGCCCATCATATGGTTGGTAGGCCTTGACTCAATTGGACTTTATGGGTGATGTAATTTGCCAAGGAGGCTTGGTTTTTTTTTTTTTTTTTTTTTTCCAAGGATGATGAGGTTTTGCTAATGAGACATGGAAGGACTGGGCTTTGAGTGGTTTGAGCCTTTTTAAGCTTTGCAAGACATGACTTGATTTTGGTTATGCTAGAGAAAGCTACCTTTAAGGATGATGAGTCTTAAAAGACTTAGAATCTTCAGTTTTGCTCATGGGCTTAGCTCTTAGAAGATGATGAGACTTTACCAAGGAAAGGGTGGTATGAGGCTTGAACTTGAAAAGATGGAATGGTACATTTTGAAGTTGGGCAATGGTTCAAAGGCGGGTTGGAAATTTTGAAAAGGATCAGGGAGGTTGTATGATTTTGTTATCTATAACATGATTCATGGAAAAGGACAAGCCAAGCTAACCTTGTTGTTTTGAGATCGAAGAGACATTTAAAGTGATAATTTATTAGCTTAAATGTAGATGATAGATGTGAGGCCTCGCCCAAGCACCGGTCCGATCCACCAAGGAATCGAAATGCTCTTCGGGAGAAACTTCATGATTGGAACTTACTGTGAGTTCAAAAAATTGATTTTTGTATTTTGAAAGTTGAAAAATGAGTCGCCACTTTAATTTATTTATTTTAACTGGGAAAATTAAAGAAAACCCAAATTGATTGACTAAAAAAATGATTTGATTTTGTCCCAATGGAAAATGTACCAACCCTACGCAGTTCTTTCTTGTTGCGAATGAGGGGTTCTAAAAAAAAGGTGTTGGTTTGCTTATTAATTTAATTTTGATTCTTAAATTAATAAATTTTAGATCTTTTCTATTTTAGACCTAAATATAATTTTAGATCTGAGTTTAGAATTTTGAGAATAGAAAAGGGGATTATACCTTTGCTTTCCTTGATTTTCAGACGAATGTAATAAGCCTTGCTCCATATCTCAACTCCATTTTGAATTCAAAAGACTTGGAATATGAATCTAAAAGCAACAAGTATATAAATATTATAGAGAATTTCTGCCTTGGAATGTGTATGAAATGAACCTGAATGAGGCCCTATTTATAGAGCTACTGAGGGGGCACCGGCGGTACGGATGGCAGCATCAGCATGTCACCAGTGGCACCAGCGACATGTCAGGTGTCCGGTGGCATGTTGAGCATGTCGCCTTACTGCCGGCATGAATTCTATGCTGCCAATAAGATGGCGACATGGTAGGTATGCCTCCTAGACGTCGGCATGGCAGGCATGCCGCCCAGAGCCCCGATGAGCCTCTTGCGCGCTGGCCAACTAGTTCAACCTATTTCCTACTTTTTCGTCTGTTTTGGATTCATTTCAATTCTGATTCAAGCTCAGTTTGATTCGGTGGGTTCATAATTGAAAGACGGTCGACTAGAGGTGTAATTTTAGGGTTCACAGTTGCCCCCCTTATCTGATTTGGCCAGATAGAGGCTGAATCTGGTAAGTGTGAACCAAAAGGTCGAGGACATCATTCTGAGCATTCTGAATATCCCTTTCAGTATTGGGAGTTTTGCAAGAGCTTTATGTCTGATTTCTGGCTATTTTGACTTTGTTTGGACTGTTTTCCAATTTTAAGCTATTTTTAAATTTTTAATTTTTCTGTAATTCTAGGAGATTCTGAACTATGATTGAGACCTCGTCTATTTTGGGAGATGGAGAAAAATCATGCGGATTTACTGCTTTAGATGGAACTGGATTCCAATTTAAAATGAGCCTATTATGGTGAAACCACGTGAACTGGACCTACGAATCAAAAAAAGTTAAAAGGTGTTATGAGGGGGAGCCCACCTCTGCTCCTATATAAACCTTCATTCCTTCACATTCTTCATAAATTCATTTTCCACTCTCTCTCTTCTCTCTCTCTCTAGCTTTCATTTCTCTCTCTAAATATTTTTCTTTCTCTCTCTTTTTTACTTTCTCAATATGGAGGCCTTCAATCAGCCATCAATGGGTGCTTAGAACCGAAGATATTGCTGAAGGAGCCAGATCGCCACGTCAGCTACACTAGATCTCTTCAGGTATATTTTCCTTTCCCTACATAGTCAGTAAGAATTTTGATAATTATCAATAATTTTTTTTTACAAAAATTATATTGAGTACAATTGAGGCCTAGAGGAGGCCATAGTGTCATGGAGTTGGTCCACCTTTATCTGAGTAATCAGGAGGTTATCCGTCTATTCCTTGAGCCATCTGGCTTGCTTGGGTGGCTGGAGCTGGACATCAAGCAGCCAGTTAATACCATTGTGGTCTGGGCACTAGCAAAGCGCTGGTGGGATACTACCAACATATTCCACCTTTCTTGCGATGTGATGATAGTCACTCCCTTTGAGCAGAGCATGCTTACTGGTATGCATTTTAGATCTCGTCCTCTCGAGTTTTATTCTTCATGGATCGAGCGCTCTTCTGTAGAGATGACCGCTTTGATTGGGGCTGATCCCCCTCATGGGAACCTTAATGTCTCATATTTCTGGCTTCATCAGGCCTTAATGACCATAGGTCAGACTCCAGGTCAGTATGGGGTTGATCCGGGTGCTAGACTTTGCGCTTTGATTATCTTGAGCTGTACCTTTTTGTATAATAACAAGGACAACATTAATTTAAATGTCCTGTGATCATTAGAGAATCTGGATGAGATCGGCAAGTTTGACTAGGGAGGTGCAGCCCTTTGTGCTATGTATCAGGAGCTATGCAGCATTTCCCATGGCACACTTTGCAGCCATGGTGGTACCTCGATTGTGCTTGAGGTGAGTATTATACTCTGGTATTCTATTATCTGATCTCTGCCTAGTGACTGACAAAATTTTGTTTCCTGTAGTACTGGGCTTATGAGCACTTTTTGATGCTGGCTCCACCACTAAGAGAGCCTACTACTATTGACCCCCCATACGGACATCTTTGGAGGGCGTCTAACATAAATTCCTTCATGGCACTGTCATTTGGTCATTGCAGACATATCTTTGCTACTTTGACTGTAGACCAAGTATTCCTTTGTTGATCTTAACCTGAATTTTACTGTTTATCTTCTACTGCTTATATTGCAATCCGTTTGCAGGTGAGATGGTTGCACTTTACCAAGTTCGCAGAGTGGATTCCTGATCGGATCAAGCCTAGCATAGACTTATCCTCTTTTCAACTCTTGGTTCATTGTGAGTCTTTGAGGATATTCTACTTGGGAGAGAGGGTGAGGGCACAGATTATAGGAGAGAGAGTTGCGCCACAACCCCCTTCGGCAGACATGAGGTATGGGTTGGCTATCCTGGGAGAGGATGGTTGGGTTGCCGGAGTTTCCTATTTGGATTACATGTTGCCTGACATAGACTATGATGAGTTCTGTAAGGCATCCTTGATGCGAGGCTCACCTCCCTTGGATAGATTGCAGGGACCGTCACATCGGGGATCTAGCTCAGCGACTTCCAAAGCTGGGAGTTTCATCTCTCCATGGGCTGACAGTACTATTTTGGTTGGCAGCATGGATCTTAGGGTTGGACCTTCATGTATTATGGCTGGCCCCTTAGGTTTTGCAGCTAATCCTTTTGGGATTGGTCTTTCAGGGGCTAGTGGCTCAACTCCAACCCCAGCACTAGATGCTTCAGTGGGAGGTTTGACTGATCTGGTTCCCTTGCCTGCTAGTCTTATCTGTTTGCTAGCTCATCTTGATCATATTTCTTATGATGGCCAATCACGACGTTACCATCTTCCTAAAGATCGACCAGCCTTCTTCCTTACTATTCCTGAGATTATTACAGAGGTAAATTTTTTTGCATAGTTGGTACTTTTAGCCCTTTGTCTACCTTGTAGTGATTCTCATATATTTTCTTTCTTCTCCAGGTTCCATGAATTTCGTTCGCTATCACTATAATCTCTTGGGCCGATATGCATTTGCTTAAGCTCCTTTCTGTATGACAGGGATTTGTCAGAGAAGAGTCACGAGGATGAGATATCTAGGCAAGGATGCCACAGACTTAGACATGGTCGTTAGCGACCTATTTTATCAACTTCTACTTTTCATATGTACATGTGTTGAGGATGATGCATTCTTTTGGGTGTATGCATGATATTTTGCATTATTTATGTTTATGTGACACTTGGATGTATGATATGTATGACTTATGGATGTTTTGAATGAAATGGATGCATGGTATGGATGCAGATATTCGACTGAATAAGATTACATTGGGCTATTCCCTACGTTTTTCTCTCACTTCTGCTCCAATTTTGAGAAAAATGAATTATTTTAAGCCTGAAATTTTGAGAAATTGCAGTAAAAATTGTTGGAGGACAAATGGCAGAAGGAGCCATAGGACGGTAGGGTGGCATGACCGGCATGCCGCCGGTCCCGTGCCGCCGTCTCAGGCAGCACACAGAGCATGCCACCACTATAGCGGCATGACCGGCGTGCCGCCATCCTAATCATGCCGCCGTCCCGGGTAGCACGATCAGTGTGCCACGAATAACAGATTAGGTAGGCAAAATTTCACCTATTTAAGTAGATTTTATCCATTTTTTAGTCTGTACCATCAATTTTCGAGCCTCTAAAAGTCATTTTCAATCATATTTTTGCTTTCCATCAATTTTATTATTTTTTATTCCTTACAATGAAGCCCTATTTTAGTCATACAATGTTCTTATGGTGCAAGAACCTTACCAAAGTGGAGAGAATTAACTTGGGAAAGTATGGGGTAAGCGCTATGCCCACCTTAAGAGGCATAAAAAATGATTGGAAATTTCTGTGCACATGCATGTGCTTTTGGGATCTAACTACCCATGTCTTCAGATTTGGGGTATATATAGAGGAGATGTGTCCTACATTTAAGGAGTTTTCTGTGTTGCTCGGATCTGATCCAGAAGCTATGCTAGCTACTCCTGTTGAGAAAGTAAGATATTTCAACTCTTTAAGGGGACTTTTTGACTTGAGTACAGAGGCCTCTAGTCCCATGGTAGTGGATGATTGGGTAGATCTAACTGCTGTGATAACATAATTCCATGATCCTAAGAATTTTGAGAATGATGGATGGTTTCATTTAAGGATGCGGGCTCTATCCTTCTGTCTGACTACTAGGTATATTTTTATGAGCCTTACTGGTTGGGAGGATGCTAGAGTCACTGAGCTAATTCCACAAATGGAGGAAGGGAGATCTATCGCGGCTATAATGCTGGCTGAGACCATCATGAGTTGGTCAGGTCTTGCACTTCTGATGGGCCATGATCAATCAGCCCTATTATTCTTTAGGTTGAATTTTGGCTTCTGAATTTCATTTCAATTGCTTTTTGTGTTTTCTTATGCTTATCTTTTTTGCACTTTTCATATTTGGCTGAGAGACCATCTCCGAATAGCAGGACCTCCTACCAAAGTGGATTATTTTGCTTCTTTGTATACGACCTGGACCATTGTGATTAAATGAAATTCAGAGAAAGAGTGGACAAAATGGTTGATGGGGTTGGATTATGATGACCTGCTATAGAGGTGTGAATGGTACAAGATCAGAAGTTTCATGACCATGAGCTTTGGCTATAAGATGGTCTACCTATTGGGGTTGAGGATGGTGACATTTTACCAAGCTACTAGGGTTATGCGCCAAATGGGACATAGTCAGGGTGTGCCCCCAGATGGTGCTCTATTTGAATATGTTCTGATTACTGAGACCGTTGCTTGGGTTGTCAGAAATGGATGGGTAAGGGGTTTTCATGCTGTTCATCCTATTGACCAAGGTGGTAAATCCTTGTAGTATATTGACTGGTGGATAGCCAACTTATGAAAAATCAGAGAAGGCTAGAAGGGCTGCTATTCTTGAGGAGATAGAGCAAGAATCATGATTACTATTTTAGCTTAGGATAAATTTTGATTATGTCTTTATTTTCTTTTGATGTTCCAAAAAATTAAATGGGACAAATAAGACATCATTTTTTTGTTATCTCTTTTGTTGCTCTAACTTTTGCCTAAGCCGCCCTTTCGGGTTTTCAACTTAGCGAGCTTATTTTCATTTTTTCCTATATGTATTTTTGTGACACAATTAAGAGCCGAGTGAATATGAAATGAAAATTTTGTTGATGAATTGGACTGAACCCACAAGGGCTACCTACGTATCTCCTTACAATGATTCATGATTTTTATTCTTTTTCCTCTCTATAGAGAATCAGGTCTACGTAGTTCTAACTTTGAGGAAAAAATGTGAATGCTGAGCATGATTTCACAATGATTGCAAATGTTATGCAAAGTATCTCTTAAGTTGATCCAGATTGCATGGGCTAGCAAATTCTATGCCATCCAAGTCCGTCAAGATTGCTACTCCACCAGATAAGATCTTCTTAATCACAAGCGGACCACTCTAGTTAGGCTTGAATTTTTCCCTTGGATAATGAACAGGTGCCCTTATTTCTTTCAAGACAAGGTGACCCTCTTGTAATCCTCTGTCCCAGACTCTCTTATCGAAGTGCCTAGCCAGTTTCTATTGATAACCTTGCATCTGATATAAGGCATCCATTCTCTTTTCATTGATGGCCAGAAGTTGGTTATGGTAGCCTTTTGCCCATTCCACTTCGTCCAACTGACTCTCTCTCATAATGCAAGCTGACTTGACTTCTACCTCGATTGGCAAAATGGCTTTCATCCCATACACCAAACAGTAAGGTGTAGCATCGGTTGGAGTACGTACTATTGTTTTGTATCCCTATAAGGCATATGGCAAATGTAGGTGCCAATCCTTATGGTTGTCAGCCATCTTCTGCAGTATATTCTTAAGAGTCTTATTTGCAGCTTCAACTGCATTGTTTGTTTGAGGTATGTACAGAGAAGACTTGTGGTGTTGAATTTTCTCCTTCTTTAATAGCTGAGTTACCTCCTTTTGGAAGTGAGATCCATTATCAGTGATGATCTTAAAAGGGACCCCATACCTACAAAGGATGTTGATACGAATAAACTGGGCTACTCATTTGGAATCCAATATCTGGTAAGGTGCAGCTTCAACCCATTTAGAGAAATAATCAATAGCCACTAGAATGAATTCATGCTTACCAGAAGACTTCGGGTTTATCTTGCCAATGACGTCCAGGCCCCAAGTTGTAAATGGCCAAGGTGTGGTGATAGAAGATAGAGGTACAGGAGGTTTCTTATGAAGTTTGTCATAAATCTGACACTTATGGCACTTCTGAACATATCTTGCACAATCTTGATTCATAGTAAGCCAGAAGTAACCCTGATTTATGATCTTGCGAGCTTGAGCAATTTCGTTCATGTGTGGACCTTCGTTACCACCATGCATCCGTTCCATGATATGTTGGGCTTCTGTTTCAGTGACACATCTCAGATGGATGTTATCCCAAACCTGTTTATAGAGTACTTCCTCGTTTGGAATGAAACCTTTGGACAACTGCCTTAAAGTCTTCTTTTCTATTTTAGAGGCCTCTTTAGGATAGAGTCCATTCTTGATGTAATTGAAGATATACCAAAACCATAGTTTGCTATCAACCGCTTGAATATTTAAACAATGAGCTACGCAACCTGGCTCATGCTTAACTTCAATGGTAACAGGTCTGATTATAAAGCCGTTGCTTATATCAAGCATTGAGGAGAGTGTTGCCAAAGCATCAGCAAATCTGTTCTTTGTCCTTGGAAGATAATGGAGAGACAGTACATAAAAATTGGTTGCTAGTTCATTTAAGCATTTATGTTAAGGAACCAAATGCTCTTCTCTAATCTTCCACTTCCCCAAGGCTTAGGAAACTATCATATTCAAATCCCTATAAATCTCAAGGCATTTGATTATGAGTCTTATTGCTGCCTCAAAGCCACAGATGCATGCCTCGTACTTTGCTTCATTATTTGTTACCTCAAAGTTTAGTTTGATGGCTATGAGTAGGTTTTCCCCACTCGGTGTAATGAACACAATGTCGGCACCATACCTTTTGTTGTTAGATGCCCCATCAAAGTAGAGCTTCCAAATTTCACTGTTAATTGTCAGGATGTCTTTATCAGGAAATTCAGGCTCGACCCAATGATCATCTACTGGAGCTGCAGCTAACTGATCAGCCATTATGCTACCTTTAACTACTTTTTATTGTACATATTTCAAATCATATGTTGCTAATACAGCCATCCACCTTGCTATCTTACTATCAAGAACCAGCTTCTCCATAAGGAATTTCAAAGGGCTCTTGTCAGTAAGAACATGAGTTGTAAAAGAGTAGAGGTAGTGTTGCAGCTTATGGCAGATCCATACCAAAGCAAGACATAGCTTTTATATAAAATTGTACTTGAGCTCATGCAATAACATCCTTTTGCTCAAGTAATAGATGGCATTTTCCTTGCTGGAGTCAGGAGCATTTTGGGCAAGCATTGCCCCCATTGCTTCATCTGTTACTAATAGATAAAGTAACAAAGGCTTTCCAAACCTTGGTGGCTGTAGTACCAGTGGGTTTAGTAAATATTGCTTAATCTCATCAAAAGCTTTCTGATAGTCATCATTCCATTGCTTGGAGGCTCCTTTTCTGAGTAGCTTGAAGATAGGCCCACATACATCAGCCAACTGATTGATGAATCGACTAATGTATTGTAGTTGTCCAAGGAAACCTCTGATCTCCTTTTCTGTTTTTGGAGGTGGCATTTCCAGAATTGTCTTTGATTTAGTAGGGTCTACTTTTATACCCTTCTTGCTAACCATGTGGCCTAGGAATACTCCAAATGAGGCTCCGAAGACACATTTGGCAGGATTGAGCTTGAGATTGTATTGGCAAAGTCTAAGGAAGAATCGCCTTAGTGCCTCTGAATGTTCTTCAGCAGTGGTGCCTTTTATTACTATGTCATCCACATAAACTTCAATCTCTTTATGCATCATGTCATGGAAAATGGTAGTTGCCATCCTCTGGTATGTTGCCCCAGCATTTTTCAGCCCAAATGGCATAACTCGTAGCAATAGGTGCCCCATTCAGTAATAAATATTGTCTTCTCTTTGTTAGCAGGATGAACCATTATCTGATTATACCCTGCAGCCATCGGTTAAGGAAACCAATTCAGAACCTGCCATGCGGTCTACCAACAGATCAATGTGAGGCAAGGGAAAATCATCCTTGGGACAGGCTTTATTCAGATCCCTGTAATCCACACACATTCTAACTTTACCATCTTTCTTGGGAACCAACACAATGTTAGCAAGCTAAGATGGATAATTGATGGGCTCAATGAAGTTGTGGTCCAGTAGCTTGGTAATTTCTTCTTTAATTGGTATAGACCATTCCATCTTGAGTCTTCTCAATTTTTGTTTGACAGGCTTTGCACCTGGGTAAATCGGGATTTTATGAACTGCTATGCTTGGATCCAACCCTGTCATGTCTTTTGGTTGCCATGCAAAACAGTCTTGAAATTCTCTGATCATCTTTTCAATACGATCCCTGTTTATGCATGCAGATGCAATGAATGTAATTTTTGGTATGTCATGAGTGCCACCATTAATGGGCTCTTTAATTGTGTCATCTTTTATTTCATTTATTTCATTTTTACTTGATGTCTCATTTAAGTCAGATTTAAAAGTTGGAACATCAAAGAAAAATGGAGACACAGAGTCATAAGAGGAAAGAGTAGACTTTTTATTGAATTCAAATGGGGATATGTTCCAATGTACATTAAACTGAAAGTTTGACCCTCAAGGTTAGTTACATAATTATCAATAAAAGAAATAGAAGAGATAGACTCAGATTCAAAAGATGAGTCTATCTCAGACCGAGACTCTAATTCAGATTGGGACTCTGGTATAGATTTTGGTTCAGAAGGATAAAAAGGGCTCTTTGTAAAGGACCAATTTTGCAGCTCGGTCTCAGTGGGCTGGATTAAGTTGAAAGGGTCAGTTTTCTCCTCCTCAATAGTGAGCATGAACACTTCATCAAAAAGACTAGCCTCCATGTTCTCTTTCCAATCTTGATTAAGCATGTAGATTGGTTTGCAGTCTTCTATCTCGAGCCTGACATCAGAAAAGATTTCAAACTTGCGGATCAGTTTTCTAGTAATGGGGCAGACCTAAGGCTCAGGAAAGTTATAGTAAGGAACTGTGTCACCTTCCTTTACAAAATAGCCATTTAGAGTTTTGAAGTAAGGGCGCATGGGCCAGTCATAAACCTCACCTCTTCTAAGGGCAGCTATTCTATCTTTAGCCTGATTTTCCATTTCTGCAAGATCTTCATCAGTGGGCTCATACTCTAGCCCAAATGGTGGCGTTGCGACTAGATAGTCCAAGAAAGACTTCAAGCCCTATTGGCTCCTTCCCAAACCTAAACCAGAAAAGTAATTCATTTTGCGGAGCATGTTAGCAACAGCAATATTCCCAAAGGGGTTAAAATCAAATGGAATGAATTCTTTACCCTCTTCACCCTTAATGTATTGAATGAAGGAGAAACCAGAGAGTGGATAAGTGGATAGCTCAGGCTGAATCTCAAGAATGGGAATAGAGCTTGGGATGTTTGGTCTTCCATGCATGTCCCCTTTAACAGTTATGACATCATTTCTGAAAGGGAACTTGACTTTTTGATGTAGGGAGGAAGGGATAGCCTTTGCTTGATGAATCTAGGGCCTTCCAAGTAATAAGTTAAGACATAAAGGTACATCAATCACTTGAAAAGGAATGGTGAAAGATGTCAGCCCAATAGTCACATCTATGATAGCCACCCCGACGACTTCTCTCTTGGTATTGTCATATGCCCTTACTATCTAATCTGAAGGGGTAAAATCAGTAACCTCCAGTCCCAAGCAGCTTGCCACCTTCAGAGGGCATACATTTAAGGCTGAACCATTATCAATTAGAACCATTGGCACAGTCTTTCTCTGAGTTACCACTATAATGTAAAGGGCATTATTGTGGCTAGAGTCTGCTTCTGGAATGTCAGTTTCTCCCAAAGTGATGGACACCCTTTAGCAGCAGAGGTAATAGAAGCAACAAGGTTTTCAGGTGTGATATCAATTGGAGCCTAGCACTGATTCAACGCCTTGCAAAGAGCTTGGCGGTGAGGATATGAGGACTAGATCAAACTCCAAATTGAGATATTGGCTTATGTTTTCTTGAGTTGTTTGAGAATGGGATTTTCATCTGGTTCAAGAATCCCTTTCAATTTGTTGGCAGGTGTAGGAATGGGTTGAATAGGTTGAGTGTTTGGGCTCGGCTGGCTTTGGATGACTCTGCCACTTCTAGTGATGGCATCAATTTACCCAACTAGGTTAGTGAGGTCTAAGACACAACAATAATCGGGATTTGACTCAATCAAGGAGACAGGGTCAACTCCCTTATGATTATTTATGGTATTGATTGTGTGGTTGGGTAAAGGGTTGGTATTGATATTGGGTCGGGCTTTTGGTGGTATTAGGTCATTGGAATCAATAAGATCCTAAATTCTGTGTCTAAGGGCCTTGCACGCATCTATTTTGTGCCCAGGTCCTTGATGATAATCACACCTCTCATGTGGGTTGTAATTTTTTAGCAGTGGATTGGGAACTGATTTTGGCTCTAGAGGTTTCACCATGTTTCCCTCAAGCAGGTTCTTTAGGATAATACTCATAGGCACACCCTCTAGATCAGAAAACTACCTCCTTTCAATCCTGATAGGCTTCTTGATAGTTAGAACATTAATTTCCCCCCTTTCTGATTCATTGAGGAAGTCACATTACCCTGATGAGTTGGCTTTTTATACCTTGACCCTAATGCAGTCTCTTCTTTAATCTGACCATTCTAAGTCAAGTCTTCAATTTTTGAAGCAGTAGCAATAAGGGCTTTGAAGGAAGGCAGGTATTGAGCCTATAGCCTTTCTTGGTAAACTGACAGAAGATTCTTGACAATTATGTCAATTTTTTCATTTTCAAGAGGCTGATTTACCATCTGAGAAGCCTTTTTCCTCTACCTCATAAGGAACGAAGAGAAGGATTCCTTTGCATACTGCTTAGTGGTCTTGAGGTCTCTTCTTGTTACATCGACCTCGATGTTGTAATGATACTGTTGGACAAAGATATTGCAAATGTCATCCCAGGTCCATTTTTTGGCGACATCCAAGTCTACAAACCATTTCACAGCTGTACCAATTAGTGACTGTTGAAATAATTGGGCTAGTAGTTCATTATCCACACCCAATGGATACATGGTTCCCACATATACTTTGAGGTGGGTCTTGGGGCAGGTAGTCCCGATAAACTTGTCAAACTCAGGCATCTTGAATTTGGGAGGAACTCTTGCATTAGGAAACAAGCTTAAGGACCCTGTATCAACTAGATCCTTTTTCTTTTTCATACCCAACAACATCTTCTCTATGTGTTCCATTTTTTCCATGCAGGCCTTTATTTCAGGATTAACTTCCTTCCCTTAGAAAGGATCCGCGGGTTGGGAAGTGAAAGCAGAGGTTAGATTTGTTAGTGAGTTGTTTTTAAGGAACTCAAGTGATGGGATCGGCAATGGTGGAATAATATTGGTATTTGCAGGTTCTTTGTCTTTTGATTAACTCTAGAAGTGGATCCATAGACAGGATAAAAGGTAGGTTTTGAGTCAGCTTTGATTGATTTTGGGTTAGTTGGGTTTTGAGCTAGGGAGGTTTGTTCCAACATGGCATGGACATCCTCCATGATAGCCCTCCTTTGGGCTTTGAGCATGTCTTGGAAAAGGGCCTCTTGCCTCTTCATCACGGTTTCTTAGTGTTCCGAGAGCTTGGCAAGAAGCTCATCAAAGATCTCATCAACTATGATGGTAGTGGTCTCATCTCCGGCAACAGACATCTTGTCAACCTTTGGATAGAGAGATAAAGCTGGGTCAGTTTCTAGCTTAGGTATGGAACAAAGATCATAGCTTTTGATTAGGATCATAGGTTAATGATTGGGACTAGCAGTGTTTGAGTGAGATTAAAACTCTCCAAATTTGTAAGGTTTATGCATGCATACATGTATGCATGAATAGAAAAGGTTTCATGATAATGACATACCAAGTTCTAGTATTATGGTACATAAAATCCTAAAGGAAGGTTATATGAGTCATTACATGAAAGGGTTAGGGTGGTTTAAAGGGAACCCATCACACTAGAGATGAGATATACCTAACCACATGTGAGATAAGGAGCCTCGCATGGGTCCAATGATACGTTCATACTTGTTACACCTCTAAAAGGATTAAAGGATACATCGTGGACTAGATGATTTCACTATCGACAAGCAAACCTAAGGAAGGTTGCCCACTCGATGTTACTTTCTATCCTTTGTTTTCCTAAGAAGCTAGGGTTTTTGGACAAGGAGTCCGATGTAGTGATGCATGAAAGAGTTATTTTGCATTTAAAGCCAAACTCGGCATTTTACCAAAAGTAATCCACTTTATCTTTTATTTGAAAAAGATTTTAAGTCCCCAGTGAAGTCGCCAACTGTAAGGCCTTGCCTGAGCACTAGTCCAATCCGTCGAGGAATCAAAATGCTCTTCGGGAGAAACTCCATGATTGGAACTCGTTGTGAGTTCAGAAAATTAATTTTTGTATTTTAAAAGTTGAAAAATGAGTTGCCACTTCAATTTATTTATTTTAATTGTGAAAATTAAAGAAAACCTAAATTGATTGACTCCAAAAATGATTTGATTTTGTCCCAATGGAAAATGTACCAATCCGCGAGTGACCAAGGAGGGCTCGGGGATTAGGTTTTGGTAATTACACAATTGAGAAAAAATGTATTTTTCTTTAGTTTGGCTAAAATTGCAAAATAACTCTTAAAAAGTAATTTTCATGTATGCATGAACAGGACTATAATGATGAATGAAATAGATATATATAATGAGATGGAATGATAATTGTAGGCAAACAAGCAAAATAGATCTTACTTAATTGTTACAAGATCAAAACAATTGAAATAAAGAGGATCTTTCCTCTAGCCCTCATGGGTACTAGGAAAAGCACACATTCCCCAACTAAACTAATATAAGATCATAAATAAAAGATTAATATAAATAAATCAAAATAAAAAGAAAATAAGAATATTGATAAAAAGATTTTGGAGTTGATGCCCTTCAGAATGGCAGCCTGCGTATCCTATCGAATAGGAATCAAACCCCACACAGTTCTTCCTTCTTGCGAAGAAGAGGTTTTAAAAAAATGGTGTTGGTTTGCTTATTAATTTAATTATGATTCTTAAATTAGTAAATTTTATATCTTTTATGTTTTAGATCTAAATATAATTCTAGATCTGAGTTTAGAATTTTAAGAATGGAAAAGGGGATTATACCTTTGCTTTCCTTGATTTTCGGACGAATGGAACGAGCCTTGCTCATGATCTCAACTCCACTTTGAATTCAAAAGACTTAGAATCTAAATCTAGAAGTAACAAGTATATAAATATTAGAGAGAATTTTTGCCTTGGAATGTGTCTGAAATGAACCTGAGTGAGGCCCTATTTATAAAGCTGCTAAGGGGGGCACCAGTGGTACGGACGACAACATCAGCATGTTGTCGGCGGCACAGGCAGCATTGGCTACATGCCGGGTGTTCGGTGGCACGTTAAGCTTACTGCCTTATTGCCGGTATAAATTTTGCGCCACCAATAAGGCGGCACAGCAGGCGTGCCGCCCAGAGCGGTGATGCGCCTCTTGTGCGCTAGCCAGCTGGTTCGACCTGTTTCTTATTTTTTCATCCGTTTCGGATCCATTTCAGTTTTGATTCGAGCTCGATTTGATCTTGTGGGTTTGTAACTGAAAGACGGTCGACTGGAGGTGTAATTTTGAGGGTTCACAATAGATTGGATGAAAGGAAGTGCCCTAAGGAGTGGTTGAAGGACTGGTGAAAAGAGACAACTTGGGGATTATGCCCCCAATAAGAGATAAGAACATGATAGACTAGCAATGAGAGATTGTGTCTAAGCTTTTTAAGCTAAGTGATGAGATGGATTAACAAGAGATAATGACGACCTAGAAAGACATGCCCCCACTATGAAATAAGGGCGTAGAAGACAATATCACTTTAGAGAATGAGGCTCTAGTAAGGAAGGATGACTTTGAAGATATGAGACGAGACAGATTGATTGAACCTAATTTGACAAACTGAATGATATGAAGGAAGATAACTAGAATGAGCTTTCTCTCTCTTTTTTTTTTTTAGCTCTAACTTTTGCCTAAGCTACCCGTTTGAGTTTTCAACTTAGTGAGCTAGGATTAATATTCCACCATGATTTGCTACTTTCCTCCACTTTGAGGGGCTTTAACATTTGAATTTTGGATTTGATGAGTCTTGTTACCCCTTTGTTGAGGTGTATCGTTTGATTTTGTGCTTTAAATATTTGATGAGAGGTCTATTTCTTGACCTACTTTGGTTAGGAGCTGGCAAAGCAATTGTTGATGGCACCTCAATTCCCAATATGTGCTAGCTATGGTGGATTTAATTGACTGTTCATTTCTCTCTCTCTTTTTTTATTTTTATTATTATTTTTTTGTCTTTTTTTTTCTTCAAAGCTCATCCATGTTTAAAATAAGAAAAGACAAGTGCATAAATAAATGTAGATGTTTTTTTGCGATGGAAAATTTTATTACAAAATAATAAAATTAGACTGACATGATCGACAAAAAATACAAAAAGAAAATAAGGTGATAGACCCATACTCAAATTTAGATTTAGACTTTGGACTCAGACTCAAATTTAGATTTAGACTTTGGACTTTGGACTCAAATTAAGTGCTTATCAAATTCCCCCACACTTGAGTATTTGCTTGTCCTCAAGCAAATTAAATCATAACAATAGTAAGAGATAAAACCTACCCTTTCTAGTTAAAGAAATTCAAAAAGATTTACAACAACTTGAAATCAACAAGGCTCAAACATGGCAGCCAAAACAAGAAATCTCTAAAACAAATCTCAAAAATCTAAAACCTAAATTCTAAAGTTACAGGTTTGAGTAAATAATTCCATAAAAACAAAAGTTCAAGCAAAGTAGATTTATAAGGATTTTTCCCATAGGTGCTTGACTACACACTCGACTTTTCATTGATTATGCATTTCAATTAATGTTTTCTTTTTAATTAACTAAGAAGCTCAACTTGTTTGAATTGTCATTCTAACCTTTTTACGTGAATGCAAACACTTGTGGTGCCAGTCTCTAGTTACTCAACTAGAATCACACATTCAAATGGCTACTAGCACTATTCATATTCTTAATCCCTTGTGTTTCAAGAGTCAAGAATAGCATAATATGTAAAAATTTTCAAAGCTCCTTTGCATGATCTTTTTTTTAATATATATACTTATTTCTTTTTTGTTTTTAAAGAAAAATAGTCAAGCCACCTAAGGTGTTAAGCATTTCTACTAAACTAGAACAAAAGTAACAGTGGAATAAAATAGGCTCAAAAAGTGTAACTAAAGTTTCAAATTTTAGGCAAAAAGATTTACAAAAATTTAATTTCCTAATCATGACTGCCACATTCAATCTACACTGCAACAAGTCATTGTCATAGCAAAATTAGACCAATTTATCACTAGAGAGAGTTAATTTCAAATCAAACTATTGCCACAACTCAATTCACTTAAATGCACGATTCATAAAAGATAAGGCACAATAATATACCTCTCCCCCACACTTAAGTAACACATTGTCCCCAATGTGTTATAAATAAGGGAAATGGAAAAGTAAAAGAGAGAATTAACTACTCTGAAAGATGTACCATATGAATCATGCTGTTGCTCCTTCTAGTGAAAATGTACCATGACCAATGTTTCTGTATAGAAAAAATCAAACTACAACCAAAGTAAGATCCATTCAAAGTAAAATAAAAACAAAAGAAAACAAAAAGAAAATAAAAATAAAAACTAAAATAAACCATCAATCCAGGCCACCAATAGTTAGTTTTCATATCATGATACATCTTGGTAGTTCCAGAATGAGCACAGTAAGGTGTCTGATGTGCCTCCTTCAATATCCTTTCTTTTAATCCATCCACATCAGAATCACATACTCTATTCTTGCACTTTAAAATTCCATTGACCACTTCAAACTCAGAGTTCTTTCCTTCTCTCATCTCATCCTTCAACTTCATCACGTGTGGGTCCCTATCTTATGAATCCCTTATCTCTTACATTAACTTAGACCTTACTTGAAAATGAGCTAATAAAACTCTTGAACCTCTAATCTCCAATTTCAATCCTTGATTAAATAATTCCTTTAGTTCCTTGAAGATGGGCCTCTTTCTCACATCCACATGAGCTAGGCTTCCCATCTACTTTCGATTCAAGGTATTTGCCACTACATTCGCCTTCTCGGGATGATAGAGAATTTGACAGTCATAATCCTTCAACAGTTCAATCCATTTCCTTTGTCTCAAGTTGAGGTCTCTTTGGCTCAAGATGTACTAAAGACTCTTATGATCTGTATAGATCTCACACTTCATCCCATATATGTAATGTCTCCATACCTTTAGAGCGAACACTACTGCGGCTAATTTCAAATCATGGGTAGGGTAATTCACTTCATGTCTCTTTAGTTGCCATGATGCATAGCTGATGACTTTACCATTTTGCATCAAAACACACCTAAGTCCTACTCTTGAGGCATCACAATAGATAGTGAACCCTTCTTCTCCTTCTAGTAATCTCAAAACTGGAGCCGATACCAAACACTCCTTGAGCTTCTAAAAACTCTTTTCACAAGACTCTTCCCAATTGAACTTAACTTGGTTTCTTGTCAACTTGGTCAATGGAGCTGCTATCTTAGAAAAGTCCTGTACGAATCTATGATAATATCCCGCTATGCCCAAGAAACTTTGTACTTTTAAAACTGTTGTAGGCCTTGGCCAATTCGCTACCACTTCAACTTTCTTAGAATCAACTTGAATCCCTTCCTTACTTACTACATGTCCAAGAAAGTTAATAGACTCCATCCAAAATTCGCACTTGGATAACTTAGCATAGAGTTGGTGATCACGTAATGTTTGAAGCACGATCCTCAGATGTTCTTCATGTTCTTCTTTATTCTTTGATTAAATCAGGATGTCATCAATGAATACAATCACGAATTTGTCAAGGAATGGCTTGAATACTTAATTCATCAAGTCCATGAAAGCAGCAGGAGCATTCATCAAACCGAATAGCAAAATCGTGAACTTGTAGTGTCCATATCTAGTACGGAAGGCAGTCTTGCAGATATCTTCTCCTCAAATCTTTAGTTGATGATAGCCAGACCTTAAGTCAATCTTAGAGAAGTGACTAGCTCCTTGCAATTGATCAAAAAGATCATCAATCCTTGGCAATGGGTATCTATTCTTCACAGTGACTTTGTTAAGCTGGCGATAGTCAATGCACATTCGGAACGAGCCATCTTTCTTCTTCACGAACAACACTAGAGCATCCCATGGTGAACTATTTAATCAAATGAAACCCTTATTAAGTAGATCATGCAATTGCGTCTTTAACTCCTTCAGCTCCATTGGTGCCATACGATATGGCAGTATCGATATCGGTTGTGTACCAGGTAGCAATTCAATGTTGAACTCGATCTCATGATCAAGGGGTAATCTAGGTAAATCTTATGGAAAGACATCCATGAACTCATCCACCACTGGAATGCTCTCGTCTCGAATGGCAACTTCCTTGTCAGTGTCGATTATATGGGCTAGGTATGCTTGGCATCCTTTCCTTGACATCTGTCTCGCTCCTAAGGCCGATATCAAGTTTCGAGGATTCTCATTCCTATCTCCTTGGTATACAAACTCCTTCCCATCTCTAGTTCAAAACTTGACAAGTTTCTTTCTATAGTCAATATGAGCTCCATGCTTATACAACCAGTCCGTCCCTAATATCACATTAAATTCTAGTACATCTAATTCTAGCAATACTATTAGAAGTGTTTGTCCATTAATGTCTATGTCACAGCCCTTATACTCATACTTTACTTCCATCACTTTCCCTAAAGGAGTTGATATTATTAATGGTTCTCTCATTAATTCCTTATCTATACCCAGGTACTTAGCAAAATAAGGTGACACAAAAGAATGGGTAGCACCAGAATCAATTAAACATTTTGCACTAGAACTTTGGATGGGGATGATACCTGTGATGGCTGTGTGTGAATCACGAGCCTTTTACTGATTTAATGTGAAGACTCGACCCTTGCCCTTATTTTCTGTCATCAATGCATTCCTAACCGCTGGTCCTTTGTCCTTGACTCCTTGTCCTTGCGTTTGGAATGGCCTAGATTGTGGTTGCCCTATGGTCCTATTTCCTTGACTCTTCATATGAGGGTAATCCTTTATGAAGTGCCCCATTTACCCACACTTAAGGCAAGCACCAGTATCTCTCCGGCAAATTCCAAGATGTTTCTTTCCATATTTACCGCAATTGGGAATTTCTTGCTTAGTTTGATTATTCCGTGGTCCAGATGATGAAAATTCCTTCTTTGGTTCTCCTCCATTTCCATGCTGTCCCTTATGACTTTTGTTCTTATGCCTTCCCTTTTGGTCTCATTCAGCTCGTTCGGCTCTCTCTGCCTTGTACCTTTTCTCCATGATCTTGGCCTTATCTACGAGCTTGGCTAAAGTTGGAAACTTTGTTGCTGCCAAGGAATTGAATAGAGGTGTGATCAGTCCTCTAAGGAAATGATTGATGCGACTTGCTTTAGTAGGAATGATATTGACAGTGAATCGGCTAAGTCGATTAAACTCCTTAGCATAATCTGACATAAAAATTCCTAGCCTTTGCTTCAGTTGCTTGAACTGTGATGCTCTATCTTGCCTTTCTCCTTCTTGCAAGAATTGATCCATTACTTTTTGCTTAAACTCTACCTATGTAGGTGGTCTGCCCCGTAAAGTCATTCTTTAATACTTCTCTCATACTAATACCAAGCTTCTTTCTTGAGTTGGAGTCCTACCAACTTGATCACTTGAGCATCTGAGGAAGATAAACAATGGACTAGCTTATCCATCTCATCCAAAAATTCATGAGGGTCATCTCATTCTTCACCATAAAAGGTAGGCGATTGCAACTTCTTAAACTCCACTACAGTCATCCCTTCGTCAGGTAGCCATTTCCTCTCTCTCCAAGTAGATGTCACTACCACAGGTGGCATAACTCCATTCCTTTCTTGAGTTGGTGGTGCTTCTTGCCTTTGAGCTCATAACTCATCCAGTTCCTTGCAAAAGTCTCTCATTTCTTCACGCATGGCATGCACTTATTGTGAAGATGCTTGCTCACTAGAGCCCATAGTCGGTGCCCTCAAGTTGGATCTTTCTCTTAACCGTATAGGTGCAAAAGCAGCATTCGATGCAATGTGTGATATAACATCATCATTAGCCCTAACGGATTGGGCAGCTGTGCGAACCTTCTTCTTGGGAGGCATTATGTCTATCATAATAAGGGAATTTAGTACTAATTCCTTATCCTAACCCATTTAATCCCTCCTTATACTAGCACACATTATCATGCATTTCCCATGTCACATCACTAAGCACATGTCATGTATGAATCGCATATCACATAGTTTTGCACATATCACATATTATAATCAAGTAGCATATATCTCATAATATCACACCATATCATAATAATGAAAGAACTCATCTCATACTAGGTAACTAGGCAATCAAGGAAAATCATTCATATCATATAAAGTGCTATGTTGTTACATCTATCATCATATCTACTCAGCCTAGTTCTCGTGTCCACCTCCAGAGCAATCAAGAGCGATATGGCCACTGCTGCCACATCAGTAGCAAAGAAGATCTCTATCTTGATGGCGATTAGTTGAAGATGCAGACCTCATTGGTGAGTAATCTCCTCTATGCTCAACAATCCCTGACCTGAGTTGCTCCATATCCTCTCTTAGTGCATGAATCATAACCTTAAGATGTTGGTTTTCCTCCTTCAAGTATGAATAGTTATCCTCTAATTTTTGGATTTTACTATAAACCCAATTAGGATCTAAGAGCTCCTTAGGGTCCTTCTCTTCGTTAGGGGTCTCCTCCTTCATGGGGCAAATCACATATATGACTTTCTCAAACATCTCAGGCCAAGTCCTCTTACAGGTCACACCGGGTGCTCTGGGTCGCGGTCCTCGAGTAAGCGTAATCTCCTTGGTCATCTATCAGAAGAATTGTAAGGCAAACAAACAATAATAAGGATTACTAAAATCTACTAGGATCTCGCAAAACTATGCTAGCAATAGATTGCAAGTGACATGACAGGAAAATTCCTATGCTCCAGGATTTTAGTTAAGTAATGCTTATAAAACAAGCCTAAACTAGACTTTTAAAAACTATGGCTCTGATACCACCTTTGTCACATCCTAACCTTGGAGATATGACGGTCCTAGAACATGGGGAGACATAAGGTCACCCATGCCTATAGAACCCACTTACATATAAATAAATCATGCCTAGGATCTTACCAAACCTCTTACAATAACTTGTTAAAACATTTAGATGAATACCTTAAATTGCAAAAGTCTAAAATAAATCATTACATATAAAATCCATGAGGAAAATAATATATATCAATAACTATCAATCAACATTCCCGGAGCATCTACTGATAAGATTCCATGAATTAGTATTATTGATAACATGGACAAGGAATTCCCCAAGCAAAGTAGAATGCTTGAGCCATCACCTTGCCTTCTCACATTTGCTCACCTGGAACAACACAAGGAAAAAGAGATGAGATAGATGATCTCAATGAGTAAACGATAAGGCACATACATATCACACATTCCTTTGAAAAGGAAACACATAACTTATACACATAGTTCATGATTTATAATTCATGAATCAGGTTGCAATTTAGTAAGGGGTCAATTTGGCAAGTTTGTAGAAATCACACTTATAACACATAGTGAGTGAAGGCTATTGCTCTATCACTCGAACACATTAAGGAGAGGTAGCCTTATACCAAATTCCAACTCCTATCACTTATAAGGCATGAAGCTGATCAGGCTCCACGGCTAGAACCGCCCCTTTCTAGCTGAGGTGGATACACTACCCCTATCCATAGGATTAAGACCATGTGCACAGGTTATGATGATTACCCACATCGGCACAAGGATTCTGCATAAAGGGTAAAAGGTACCATAACTAGAGCTAATAGTAATCACAATTAACAATATCACATAAGGCAACAATAACATGTATTCCAATAACAATAGTAGTTTAGCTTTCAAACAAAAGATATAATGATAGTGTAGTTCCAGAAAGAATATAAGTTAGGGTGTTAATCATAAGAATTTCTCATTGGATAATAAAATAGTTTTGGACCAAATGTCCCTTGGCAACCCAAGCTTGTCAAAGAATTCATATAATAATATTTTAGGATAGAAAGAACTAGGGTTTCAAAGATCACAAAGGCTCACATAGCATGATATCACATATTTGTAACATAACAAAATGTTACTTGCACTTGTAGAATGAATATAATATTTACTCACACTTGTAACATGAACATAGTGTTTACTCACCTTGGGGTTCCTTTGCTCCTAGTATACATAGTCCCTTTGCACTTCTAAAGCTCCTCAAACTCTAACATAATATTTGATTTAATACTTAGTATTTATTTACTCATGATGCTCCTATCCCATAATTACCCCATGCACATATAGCATACACATACACTTAGAGTCCACACATAGGTGTACTCGTCATTTGCACATAACACGTTGACTTTGAAAGTCTTGCATACTTAGGCTTTATGGGCCCTCTTCATATCACGTTACAATCACATTAATACCTTTTTAAGGTCATCACAATATTATTACCTCAATATCATTTCACTTTAACAATCATCTTAATACACTTTACACTCCCATATATGTCAACTTAACCATTAGCCTTTCAAGTGTCATGCTTAACTCCTATGATCCTTTTTATTCAATTGTCACTTCATCAACTCAAAACCATATATTTATTATCAAGTCATCATAACATCTAGTTCCATATTTCCCAATCATATTTGTATTCTAATCACAATATATGGTTAAGAGACCTTAAGTATACCTTAAGTATACCTTAAGTATACCATAATGCATTTAAGCTTATCTAGGATCATACCTTCAACTAACATGCAATTTTATCATTTATTATACATACATACATGTCAATAATCATCAAAACACATCACATAAAAATTATAAATATTGGGACAAAAAGATTCATGTAGGCCGAATGCATCACCAAGGTAAAAACTAAATTCTCTTCTTTTCGCACTTTCCGTCTACTTCAGAAATATATAATAACATGGTTTGAACCAAGATTTTTCATGTAAAGACAAAAAAAATCATTTTAGAATTTTAATTCATAAGAATTGGCCACACATAGTGTTTATACATAAAAATTCAACTTTTGAATTATAGAGCACAAAACCATGAGTTTTCTTGTTTTCGGTATTTTCCAGTCATTTTAGAAATATGTAAACAGGTTGTTTAAACTATTATTTTTCATTCAATCATAGAAAATATCAGTTTAGAACACATCCATACATGATTCGGCAGCCATAGATAGGATTTATACAAAAAAATTCAAAGTTTAAAGGCATAGGTGAAAAATCATGAGTTTTCGTGCTTTCTGTACTTTCGTTCATTTCAGCGATAAACAGACACATGATTCAAATCATTATTTTTCATCTAAAAAAAACAAATATCATATTAGAGCACTTCCTCATGCAAATTGGCAGCCATATGTCCATTCAATCATAGAATTTTTCAACTTCTAAGTTCTAATACAAAAACCTTGAACTCCTTTGTTTTTCGAAACTTTCCGGTCATCATAGAAATATGCAGAAATATTATTTAATCCAATATTTTCCATCAACACAAATCAAAAATTAGTTTAAAAAACAACAATACACAAATCACCCCCCTGTGATGTTTATGCATAAAAATTGTGATTTTAAGTTGTAGAATTCACCTTTGGAGAAATCACGTCGAAAGAATAGTGTTTTCGGTAGAAAATAGATTTTTTCTCCCAAAAACTCACCTAAATAGAATTAAATCTGTAAAAATCAGTTATCAACTATTTCAAAATAATTTTTCCATTATTTATTTCATAGAAATCAGTTTAGAAATCGAAAGAGAAGAAAAACTTACGATTACGGTCAAAAAATCGCGAAACAAAAAGGTGTTTTCTTAATTTTGGTAGAGAAAAATATTTTGAGAGGATTTTTCTGCCAAGATACAGAAAGAATAAAGTGATGGCTATTGGAACTTTGGTCTGCCTGAAATTTAGAATATATATTAGGGTTTTGGTAAAATTTCCACTAATACTCTTAATGAACTAGGTTATGAGGATTTTACTGTAGTAGGCTTTTATTTAAATTTCCAGGCTGAATAAAATTAAAAATAAAAAGAATATTTTTCTTATTATTTCTATAACATTTCCCCCAAAAATATTTAGTTTAAAATATTTTAAGAATACTCATAAAATTATTTTATGCTTAAAAATTGTCTTATGCATGAAAAATCATTTTATTTAAAATAAATTCTTTTATGCAAATGCACTTCATATAAATTATTTATTTCACAATAGCAACTCATTTTATGCATATTAAAATTAATTTAATATGCCACATACTCATCAATCACTTAGATCACTAATTTTCACACAAGCACACACTTAACCTTAATAGTTCTAAATCAAGCAATTTATCACGAAAATTCCTAGGGTGGGTATGGGTTGTTACACAATTATCAAAAGAAGATTGATGTAACCCAAACTTAGTAAGCTTAGCTAAAAATTCAACATTCCATTGCCAAGAGGCTTATTTCAAGCAATATAAGGAATGATTCAATTTGCAAACCAAGTGAGGATTAAGCAAAGAAAGACCTATTGGAGGCTTTATGAACACCTCTTCATCTAAATAGCCATGTAAGAAGGCATTGTTAATGTCAACTTGATGAATTGGCCACTAAAAACCAACTACCACTGCTAGAAAAACACAGACAATAACCATTCTTGCAACGGGAGAAAAACTATCACGAAAATCAACACCCTCAATTTGATTATAACCCTTCGCGACAAGCCTCGCCTTATACTTTTAGATGATTATACTTAACTTTGTAAACCCACTTTGAACCGATGGGTTTCTTACCAGGTGGAGGAATAGTTAACTCCCATGTGTTGTTTCATTCCAATGCATTCAATTCCCGTGTTATAGCATCAATCCAGTGTTGGCTTTGTGAAGCCTCAACATATGTACTAGGTTCATGAATACTAGAAGTGGTGGCCACAAAATCATGATGTGTAGGTGTTTAATAAAATGTAGGAGATGAGGTATGTGAAGATGCAGTAAGAATAAATCATCATGCCATTTGGGTTTTTTGGAAATACGAGAGGATTTTTGAACAGGTAGAGGTTCTGGTATAGAAGTTGAAGCAAGAGAAATTTTAGGAGAAATAAGTGGTTCAGGAGTAGAAGAAATAGGAGAAATGGGTTGAGTATCAATATTATAATTGGACTAAGGAATTATGGGAGTAGCTATAGAATTGGAATCACTATCATTGTGGGAACTAGAATTCGTATCAATGTGGGACTGAAATGTAATATTATGGTTATTTATGGGAGTTTGGATAGGTATACGAGAACTAGAATAGGATCAGATGATGTATCATTAAAGGAAAGTGGTAAAATAAGGAAAGAATTATGTAAGGTAAGATTGTTAGCAAAAGGAAAATTATGCTCATAAAAGATGACATCACGAGATACAAAAATTTTATATTTGGAAAGATCATAAAATCTAAATGCCTTTTAACCTAGAATGTAACCAATGAAAATTCCTTTAATTGGTTTAGGATCCAATTTTGATTTATGAGGATTAGTATTAGTTGGAAAAAACCAAGCAACCAAACGTTCTTAATACAGAATAATCAAGTACATGTCCTTTAAGTAACTCAAAAGGAAGCTTCCAGCCTAATAATTTAGATGGCAACCAATTAATAAGCTGTGTAGCAACTCAAATAGCTTCCCCGTAAAACCTAATGGGCATATGAGCTTGAAAAAGCAAAGCTCGGGCAACCTGAAGCAAGTGCCTATGTTTATGCTTGACGACCCCTTTTTACTGTGGGGTATATGGAGTGGTTTTTTGATTATAATGCCTTTACTAAGAAATAATTAACTACACTCCTAATTCACAAACTCCATTCCATTATTACTTCTAACACCCCTAACTTCCTTTTGAAATTGTGTGGAAACCATAGCCAAAAATTCCTTTAACAAGAAGAAGGTCTGAGTCTTATCATGCATTAGAAAAGTCCAAGTAACTCATGTAAAGTCATCAACAATTGTCAAAATATAATGTGCATTGGTTAAGGATGGTTGTTTATAAGAGCCCTAAAGGTCTATATGGATTAGGTCAAAAGGATTAGTAGAAGTAATTTGGCTACTAGGAAAAGGAATTCAAGGTTATTTTTACAAAGGACAAATATCACAGATTACATTATGATTACAGTCTTTAACAGGTATAGAGAGATGTTTAATCTTTTCCTTAGATGGATGACCAAGCCACTTGTGAATCAACTTATAATCAAGAATATCATCTATTTTATTAGTACTTAATGCATTACAATTTGAATATTCCAAAGGTAATAGAGTACTAAAGTCACAACAACTCTTACAAACTCCAAAATTACTCAAATTTGCTTGAACAATAATAAGGGCATTAGTTGCGTGATTATCAAATTGTTCTATCACATGAGGTTTAAAACTACTAGAATCTAAAACTACTAGAATCAAGTACATAGAGCCAATTAAAGACCTTCCCAACTGCCAACACATTCTCATTCCTCAGGTCCTGAAAATAACAATGGGTACCAAGGAGCACAATTTTAATAGGTAAGGCATTTGTAAGTTGATGAACAGAGAGCAAACTAAATTGAAAATTAGGGATAAAGTATACCTCTGTCAAAACGAGAGCATTATGAAGATTGATATAACCAATTTGATGAACAAGTTTAATGGATTTTTTAAGTAATTTAGCAGGTATGGGATGATGCAAAAGGCTAAGTTTGTGAAATGATTTACAATTTTTACACATATGATTTGTAGCCCCTCTGTCTAGAATCCATAAATCATCTAGTACACAACTGAAACTACTCAATGCAAAAGTGTGAATATACTTGCATAACTGAGATAGTTGACAAGACCACCCTCTGCTATGCCTTTACCTTTTAGATAGCACTGAACTGCACTAGTTATCACAGCGTTTAAGCCATCTCCTTTACTCGTGCCTACTGAATTGTTATCATCCTATGTTCCAACTAAAACTTGGCTTGCAAACTTGGTGAAGTGTGACTTCCCTTTTATATCTCCAATTCATGTTTTTTGCTATTTCTTAACTCTTCATACCATTCAGGTATCCCGTGCAACTGAAAATGACTATCCTTCTCATGATCAGGTTTATTACAATGTGTACAGCGCATATTGCTCCTATCCTTCTTCTTTCCTATGTTACTCTTGTAATTAGTTCTCCTAAACACCTTTTCTCACCTCCTTTAAGCATTAAAGAACTTGACTTAGTATAATCCATATGAACACTCACTTGTCTCTGTTTTTCAACTTGCAAAACCATAGAATAAGCTTTACTCACTGTTGGTAGAGGATCCATCATTAATATTTGATTTTTAACATGATCGCAATTGTCATTAAGCCCCATCAAAAATTGCATCAAGAAATTCAAATTGTTCATCTCACTCACACTCTTAGTTGAATTACAAGAACAAACTAGAATAGGCATGACATAAGCAAGCTCATCCCTTAGTTTCTTGAGCTTAATGCAGTACTGTGCCACTGTTATATCTTTCTATGAAATAGAACATATTTCCCTCTAGAGTTGATAAATCAGAGGTCCTTTACTTTCATTATAGCGATGTTGCAATTCCTCCCACAGTTCTCTCGCATTTGAAGCAAAAACAAAAGCCTCAGATAAGTCTTTTGAAATCGAGTGTAATATCCATGAGGTAACCATAAAATCAACCTTTTGCCACCTCTCGTACTCTATGAAATTCTCATTAGGAAAAGAGCATTTGCCATTGATAAAACCTAGCTTATCTTTGGCTCCTAATGCAATATGAATAAATCTACTCCAAGCAACAAAATTCGAACCATCCAGAGGTGTTGTAACTAAAACCATACCTAGATGATTTGATGTTTGTAGATGTAATGGATCTCTAACCTCTGCGAATCCATTTTTGCTTCCAGATCTTGAACCTTCAATCTTCTCTTGATTCTTCCATAATTGATGAGTGCAATTCTTAGTTCCTCTCCTCAAAGCATCTCCAACTTCAACAAAGTCAGTCTCTTCCATGATAATCTTTGTTTCACAATTCCTCTCAAGATCAATTAAAACTCTGGTATTTTAGGCCTGTGGATCAGAGATTGGCTCTGATACCATGTAGAAATTAGGTTGTAATCTAGAAGAAACCAATAGAAAAGTATTTAGATCAGAGAATTATGAACAATTTCTCTTATTCAGTCATTAAAAGAATATATGTGCAAGCCTATTTATAAGCAACTAACTAAGTGTTCCTAACACTACGATGTACAATATCATCTCCCTTATAACAAATTGCTGACTCATCTTAACTAACGCACAAGAGAAGAATGTGACGCTACAGTTGTGATAACTGTAAATCGTACACAATATATACGCTGGTGCCAAAATAAATAAATTAAATATTCTACGTTAAATATATAGAATAATTAAATAAATTCTAAGTCTTCTGTAATGAAAACTAGCGACTACCCGAAAGCATTTGGAATGAAAAGCGGAGTGAACGAAGGATCTCTGCAGCGGAAGGGCCATATGAGTTTGTACGCCCGAGGCAATGACAACTAGATCAAAATCTTGAAGAAGAAAGAAGTATTTTTCATACCAGATTTATATGTTTACTAAGATTAAAATTGTTTGTTTAATGAAAAATTGACTTGGTTACTCTAAAAATTTTGTGAAAAATATTTTTTAAGAAAATGACTTTTCAGAAAATCAATTGGAGATGATTTTTTGGTATTTGAAATATATGGAAAACGTAATTTTTTCTTTTAGATTATGAAATATTAGCATTTATTAAAATTTATATTTTCTACTTATTATTGAAAATGAAGAAAAAATTATGAAAAAAGTATTTGGCTGATCTCATGAGTGATTGGAGGCAGCCAAGCAATGATAATTACTGGTGATCAGTGATGACCAAATATAATTGGTAAAGTAATAAAATATGTTTACGTAGATTCTTTAAGTAATAAAATATGTTTATATTTTTTCTTTATTGATTCTTTTTCTAGGGCTAGTTTCATATGTTATGCTTTACATTTATACACTTGATATCATCATACTTCATTTTCTTTAATTTCTAAGACTAACATCGTTCACTTTTATACTTAACTAACGTCAAAATCGGTTCATTTTATTTTATAACACTAATATCATTAAATTTATATTAATATTTTTTTTGAAATGATATTAATATTGTATTATAGTAATTTTTATAATTTCTAGAATTTTCTAATAGGAATATTGATGTGCACTTTATATCAAATTAATAATTATACTTTTATACGAGTAATAAATTAGACTCATTTCTCTCTCTCTTTCTCCTTAACATCACGTTATTTTGCTCTCTTATTCAATTGTGATTTCCTCTTTTATTCAATTTGGGAGTAGATTTGTATTTTCATTTATTTAATTTA
>CANTUT010000569.1:95000-97500 GCA_947687605.1 Reutealis trisperma
GAAAGCAACCCAGCGAATAAAACCCATATCAATATTGAGACCTGGTTGTAGTTCTCCTTCCACATGATCTCTGTATTCTGGATCTTGAAGAAGAAGAAGAAGGAGAGCGATGTTTGTGAAAGGTGCACTGCTGAGAGAAGAGAGCAGATGATTTTATAGGGCTGCCAGAGTGAAGTAAATAGTAGCAGGTCAAGGAGTAAGTGGTTAGTTGATGTTTTGCAGAGCGTATTAATATGTACTATTAATGACTTTCCCTGTTGCAATAATATGCCCGGTTGTCTATATTCTCACTTCCCATCTTCTTTTCACTCAGGTAGATGTGATTTTTAAACTTGTATTATAAAGTAGAGATGTGAATTGTTCTTGGACTTGTAAATGGTAATTTTGTCTCAATTTAGAGACAGTATCAAATAAAATAAACTTATTCTAAAATTCAACTATTAGATTTTTTATTTATCATTTTAGAATTTAATTTAAAATTAATCATATCAAATTATATATATATATATATATATATATATATATATATATATATATATATATATATATATATATATATATATATATATATATATATATACTAATTAAATATCATGCGGTCAAAACTAATAATTAATAGTAAATATATTAATATATAACAATATTTGATAGTATTACCATATGCCAATATATATTAGCATATTAATGGTACTATCTTTATATATAATAGTATTATAAAATTTTTTAATTATTAATATTTTATATTAGGTGATAGTATTGCTAATTTTTATTAACATGATTTTTTTTAATAATATATGGATCATATTATTAAAAGAAATTATTTGTTCTATTTTGTTGCAATTTGATCTTAAGATCGAAATGATTTTTAGAATGTATCATTTCTGGATTCAATGAAATTTATAGGTATAAAAAGAAACCCTTTCAAATAGAAATTTTATCTTTCGACCACTTTTTGTTGAACCAAAATTATTGAAATGTGATGGATCAAAAGCATACGAAAAAAAAAAAAAAAAGAAAAGAAAACTGATCCATATTGATTCCTATTTAGGAGAAAAAAATATTGGGGATCGATGTGGGACAACTCTCCAGTCTCTACTTTCTACTGGTATATAACTATTAGGAGTGATCATGGGTCAGTTTAATTGATTTAAGATGAATAGTTATAACCAAACTAATTATATAGGTTTATAAATGATTTAGTGATACGAATCCCAAATGACCTACTGTGAGACCTAATAACTTTACGTTTGAAAGTAACTCTTTTGAAAAGCCAAATCAAGTTTATAAGAAAAAATCTCAACTTAATAACGATCTTGTGTCAAAGAACCTTGATATGTTGTGAACAAGAAAAACAGTTAGCTTTGAAAGTTCGAGTTGATTCTAAATCCTAGAACCATATTTGAGAAAACTCTCAAAGCTTAAAGCCTAAATCTTAAATTTGTGGAAAATTAACTTCACCCTTTATTGATAGAATAACTAAGTATTTATGGCATTACATAATCCTAAATTAGAATTAGCTAAGGGTTAGGGAATCTTCCTATACAAGGATTGAAGATTCCCAAGTAAAAATAACTCCTAAACTACTTGTTATACAAGAAAACTAATTCCAAAACAAGAAAACAAGTAATCTTGTTTTTGGGCTTAAACCTAATCTAAACAGGCCCAAAACTCACTAATTACATATCCAAACTTAATTTAATTGAACATAAATTTATATCATATTGATAGGGGCCCAAACACATCAATAACTAAAGTAAAATATAATTAAATTCAAAAAATAGAAAACATAATCAGTCTAGCCCATTATGTAAGCATGTTACAACTCGCCCTACATTCGTCACGCTCGTGATGCCTATCGCGACTGTGATAAAGAAATGCCTAGCATCTATTGTGCTTGTGACAAGGCCTGTTTTTAGCTTTTTTGTGGAATTTCTTCACTTATGGAATTTCTTCAAACATAGGACCAAACCTCTTTCTAAAGAATTGCATGAATTTAAATCTTACCTTGAAACTTCCTTGAATACAATGCTTTCCAAAAGTGATGCTCATTATACAAGTCTTCTTGACAAAATTGCATAAAACTTTATATTTCTTTGGATTCCTCTTGAAAGAGCCATTGCATATGAATTCAAGCTCCATTGATTCTCTTTCCATGCTAACTTAATGAAAATGATAGCCTTGAAGAACTATTTTGAAATCTTTATCATGCATACATTGAAGATCTTCTTACAAGGCATCTTGATTCTCATTATTCCCCCTTTCCTCAAAAGCATTCGTCCTTGAATCTTGACTTGAATAGTTGAAACTAGGGAATGCATTACTCATACTATCTTTTTACTCTTGTTCATCCTTTTGTACATCTAACTCAACCACATCTTGTGTGTCCTTTAAGATTTATGGATGAGTATTGATCATTGAAACTTCTTCATGAATAGCAACAACGTCTTCTTCATCACCAGTTGAAGAATCATGCTTTGTAGGCGACAAGTCACTAGCATAA
>CANTUT010000569.1:107500-122500 GCA_947687605.1 Reutealis trisperma
CAAAATCCAAAATCAAGATCAAGCCTCAAATCCCCCCAAAATCAAGATCAAAAGTTTAGATTTTCCTTTTCCTCCAGATGGCCCTATTTAAATCAACCAAACTTCTTCTTTTGTTCCTCCTTTCCTAAAATAATTTAGGAATGAAAATCCTACAAAATCTTAAATAATCTTACAAATCAACTCAGAGGTGATGTAGTGGGCGCTGGGATCAGCAGCTAGGCACTGGGACAAGCAGGTAGCAGGAAGCAAGTTGCTATGGGGTGCTAGGGAGCTGCTGCAGACACTGTTGGGCTTGTGGGTTGTAGGAGGTAAGCTGCTGCATGGTGCTGGGATTTGTTGCATGGTGCTGGGGCTTCATTTTTGCCGTAATGACATTCCTCCTGCCATGTCGTGTAATGTTTTGCTGAATTTTTCGATTTAGCCCAAGTTTCTTCCATTTTTTCAATTATTAATGCAACTGAAAATAACTTAACAAACATCTTAAAAGCATCATAAAATAAACTATAAATTAATAATTAAAATAACCAAAAATAAGATAAAATTATGACAAAATAATAACAATAGTGGGAAAGCTCATGAGCTATTTTATATAAGATGAAGACATGATAGGAACACTCTAAGCATCACAGTTTACAAGATTCTAACCTATAAGAAACCTATTAAGGCAAAGCAGTAGAGAATAAAGATAGAATAGATGGAAAGATATCATGACCAACTGAACACCATTAATAAAGAAGAGAATGGATGCTCTGTACAAAATTCAGGCCTATCATCAATAGAGACTAGCCAAACACTTTGCAAGAAGGAAATCTAGTTTTGGGAGAAATCCAAGCCCTTATTCATGATCCAAGTAAAAGTTCAAACTAAACAAGACTAGATAGTATATACTTAAGAAGATCCTATCTAATGGAGGCACTATCTGCATGGACATAGACTGAAATGAATTCTCCCATCTTGGCAACTCGGACCAGCTGAAATGATACATCATTTGAAGATGACATCTGCATTTCATTTTCTATTTTTCATGTATATGTAATCAGAACTATGTGGACCTATTTCCCCTTAAAAGAAATAAATGATAGAAAAGTGATGTAAGGGATGCGTAGGCAGCTCGACTTGGGTGCAGTCTAAATCATAATATTTTGTTTGCATTACATTCTCATACACTTAATTCTTTTACCTAAAAAAAAAGAAAAACAAAAAAGAAAAAAAAAGAAGAAAAAAAAAGAAGAAGGAAAGAATGCTCACTAAGTTGAAAACTCAAAAGGACAGCTTAGGTAGAAATTAGAGCAAAAATAAAAGGTGTCTCATTTAATGGTGATCAAATTTTACAAAACACAAACCCATCATTATGAAAAAAAAGATAGCCTTTTCAATGTCATTTATAGCTTATCCTGTTTCATGTATTCTTATCAACTTGTAATTATTTCGAACAAAAAGCAAAAAGAAAAAAAAAAGGGGGGTCATAATCCAACTAGTCCTCCATTCTACCTTAACTGTAATAGTCCTTCTCTGAACCTCCAATGTATTGTCATCCTATCCTTAATGCAGTCACAATCTCCTTTGTCCCCACCATCATAGTTTGAGTCACTACTACAACCTATGGTGTTGTACTTGTAGTAGATCCCTGAGTCTCCATCAAAGATCGAGCCACCCCTTTATCTATGTTGCAGTCCTTTTGCCACTAATGGTTCATCATATAGTATCTCCTTCCTCAGTTGTGTCATCCTTTATTCCCCTCAGCAAGGCAGCCTGGTACTCTCTCTCAACTAGCCAAACCACCTTTATCAACTGCCTATCATACCTCTATGTGGTCCCATATGAAATCCCAAAATGAACAGCATGATAACTCCTAAGCCAACCACCACTTGATAGCTCTAACAATGGGAGCTATGAGCTGCATAGGCTCTAAGAAAGAAAAACCGGAGGCACATCTTGAGTCTACCTTATCTGCCTCAAGACCCTCATCCCCTAGTGGAAATTCATTCAAACCAAATCCAATAGGCAAACTACTCGACACCCATAACCTTAATTATGAGAGATCCAATCCCTTACCATTTCCAGTGCTAAAGTATGTCCTTTAGGGTAAGCTCTGACAACCATTCTGTCCAATCTCTGACCAAGCCTCAGTAAAGCATATGCGACTAAAAAGAAAGGGCAACTACCCAAAGATGATCCATCAACAACACTTCCAAGATAACATAAAACCTAAAATAGACACCCACAAAGCACCCCTAATAGAAAGGGTAAGAATAGATAAAATTTTCTCAATTAGTGAATAAATAGCAAGACAATTTATCTCTTATTAGTGTATCCACTAGTATGGCTCTAACAGACCTGTATCCGACTCTCAAATAGAAAACTAAGGTCTTCATCTTGAGTCTCTGCTACTTATATCCCCCTAGTCACTGAGATCATGGAACTTCTCAATCATAGTGGTCAAATTCACTTGATCATCATTAACCACCATCTGGCCTGAAACATCTTAAGGCAATTATAAAATTCCTAAAAAATATAGAAAATGCCAAACTCCTCGAGAATGGATATAGCTCATTCTCAGTAACACCAAAACAGAAACCTTAGGCTGCCTGACCTCAAAACTCAAGCCCTCAGAAAAATCTCAATCTCCTCATAATGCCACCACAGCAACTATTCCATACCAACCCAAGTTAAGTACCTCAACATTGTCGAGTTTTTTTTTAGTCCATAAATGTATGTCTTCAAGGACACAAAAGTCATATGAAGAACTGCACTCACAAAGCAAATGAGTGAATCGACCCTCATGCATCCATACAATCATTCATTATAAGCATCATCACAAATTATGCATGGCATAGAAGTTAAGCAAAATGTCCATGAATTTTGAAACATGCACATGCATCATCTGTGCACTAGCATCTATGCAATAATCTGTAATCATGCATAAACTGAGCCAATAGCCTCACCGACATCTCCTAAAGCAAAATAGTACTTCCTCAAAGCTGACTAACACCTCCTAAAAGCTTACCAATGTCTCTTTAAAGCTAAATGATACCTCTCTAGATCTAATCAATGAAGTGTGACTTCTAGAGTCCCTTTACTCCTAGCAAAGTTCCTTTGAGCCTTCTAAAAAGGCCTAACCCCTTACATTTAAAAGCCCAAGTTTCTATGGCATAACCAAAATCTTGTTAGAATCAATTAAACTAACTCGCTATAGGCCGAGGCTCTCTTTTACCAAAATCTTGTCATAATCTCGCGAGCCAACTCGCCATAGGTCAAGGCTCTCCTTTCATTAAATTATCTTGTCCAAAATTCTTTTTCACCTACAAATGTCTAGAAATGATCATCTAGACATCCATATGGTTCCACTTTCCACCTTTTTTACCCAAATCATCTTTACCTCTAACATTAAGGCCAAACAGATAGCCTTGATTGAGATTTATCCAAATCTTCTTTACCTCTAACATTAAGGTCGAATAAATATCATTGATTGAGATTTACCTCTAACATTAAGGCTGAACAGATAGCCTTGATTAAGATTTGCCTCTAACATTAAGGCCTAATAAATATCGTTGATTGAGGTTTACCTAAATCATCTTAACCTCTATCATTAAGGCCAAATAGGTAGCCTTGATTGAGATTTACCCAAATAATCTTTACCTCTAATATTAAGGTCGGACATATAGCCTTGATTGAGATTTATCCAAAATATCTTTACCTCCAACATTAAGGCTAGACAGATAGCCTTGATTGAGATTTACCTTAATCATCTTTACCTCCAACATTAAAGCTGGATAGATAACCTTGATTGAGATTTGCCCAAATCTTCTTTTCCTCTAGCATTAAGACCAAACAAATAGCTTTGATTCAGATTTACCCAAATCTTCTTTACCTCCAACATTAAGGTCGGACAAATAGCCTTGATTGAGATTTATCCCAAATCATTACCTTTAATATTAAGGCCGGATAGATAGCCTTGATTGAGATTTACTCAAATCATCTTTACCTCTAATATTAAGGCTAGACAGATAGCCTTGATTGAGATTTACCCAAATCATCTTTACCTCCAATATTAAGCCCGGACAGATAGCCTTGATTGAGATTTACGCAAAATATTTTTACCTCCAACATTAAGGCTAGATAGATAGCCTTGATTGAGATTTACCCAAATCATCTTTACTTCCAACATTAAGGCTAGACAGATAGCCTTGATTGAGATTTACCCAAAATATCTTTACCTCCAACATTAAAGTCAGATCGATAGCCTTGATTGAGATTTACCCAAATCATCTTTACCTCCAATATTAAGGCTGGACATATAGCCTTGATTAAATTCACCAAACCTTCTCCAACATTAAGGCTAGATAGATAGCCTTGATTAAAATTCACCAAACGTTCTTTGTCCTCTAACATTAGGGCCTAACAGATAGTCTTGATTGAAATTCACTAAGACCATTCTCTCATCAAACGTCAAGGCTAGACAGATAGCCATTAATAAAACCTCATTTATCCTAGAGGACCACTTTCTAAAAGACCTAACAAGGACACATAAGCCTAGAGTCTGACATGGCACCTCTTCCCAATGTTCACTATCATCATAATCACCTTTTATTCAAAGCCAATTCTGATGAGGGGGCAATTATGAACCCTCAATTTTGTACCCTCATCATCCAACCGTAGCTTTTGCACCTGCTAAGTTTAACGTGCTACGCAGAGCCTTAGTTACATTACTTTCTGGACATCTAAATTTCCTAAATCCCAAACTAATCAATCTTAAAAAAGAAAAAAAAAAAGCTAGCTGCATCCTAACGCGGCTTTGCATCTGTGGAAGTACAGAAAGCGCGGTAGCTGCATTTGTCTTACGCTGCCTGCCACGCTTCTTACACCTGGTAGCCGCGTTTGATCGGTGCAGATCTAAGCTGCCCACAATGCGAATCTACACTGCCTAGCTGTTTTAGATTCTGAAAATGCCCTCTCTTTTTCATTTTTTAATATTTTTTAGTCCTATCCTTTTCTCTTTTCACATTTTCACTTCCTATATCACCCTCACCTCATTTTCCTATAAATAACCCTTCCATTTCCTCATTTCAAACACACCTCGTGTCACATCCCACTATTGGGATAGATGGTCCTAGGGCATAGGAAGCCACAAGGGCACCGAAAACCTATGGAACCCCTCTACCTGCTATTAAAACTACAAAGCACCAAGCAAACTAAACTACAAATATCACATCAATACTGCCTAAGATCTCAACCTGAATCACATCACTATCTCATAATACAATTCTATGCATTCCTTCTTATTGATCATCATTGACATTTATCAATTAATTCATACATATTTCTCATCCTTACATAAATAAAATTGTATTACATATTAATACAACTAGAACATCAATTTCTATGGAGCAACTAACTATAACATACATATACTTGCATACAAATAACATATAACATCTTTAAAGAAACTTCTTCGCCAATATATATACCATCTTAAAGCAAAACTCATACTTCAATGTGGATTGATCACTCTTAAATTTCCTATAAAAAAATTTGGGAAAAAGGGGAGTGAGTTTATGACTCAGTGAGTAAAAAGTATACAATAATAGATCACATAGCTCAGTGTTCAAGGTTTGTTAATAAGGAGAACATTTGGTTGACTTATTTATATATAAACATATTAGTTAATAGAGAAGATGAATGACAATGATTATCAACAATATATTTAAATCTTTATACTAAATAGCATATAATGTATATTATTCTTAAAATTAATTATCGAATATCAATAACTCATTATACTTTAAAAGTTAAATATATATAACAAATACTTTAGTAAATTTGTAAATTATCCTTTAAATACAAATAATTTGCAATTTCACTGCAAATACAAATACAGTAACTAACTATGGTTTCAAATATACTTTCAAATAAATAATAACACATTTCAAATAAGATTTCATATAACTGACAATATATTTTAAATACTTTCTTTAAATAACTAATAACTTGAAATTTGATTCAAATACAATTGTAAATATAACTTATGAAATATGTTTCAAAACTTCTTTTATCTTGTAATCATGTTTAGAATCTTTTACAATAGATGAGAGAGGATTTTAATCCATATCTTCTCATCAACACTACTGTAATGGCAGCTCTACTTGCAAAGCATTTGCCATACATCTTGTACTTCCTTATAAAACATCATTCATAAAACACTATCATATCATGTCATATCATTAGTAGAGATCTGATCTACAATAGTTGGATGCGAATTTGATCCATGCATCTTATCATAATCACATTATTGGTAGAGACTCTTCTTGTGGAGTAATACCATACTTCTTATGCTAGGCAGGCCAGGCCAAGGAGCTAGCATCATACCTCCTCTCCCCTGGAATCACTACAATGTACACTGCCCGGTGTTCCCTACACCGGATAAGGGGATCTCCGCTTGAAAATTCAAAAACCAAATAAAAGTAACTTTAATAAACATATAACAATGCAATAGCATATAACTTCCCATATAGAGAAAACAATTAAATATCACATCTTTTATAAGAAAATTTAACAAATTTAAATGCTTACATAGGAGACTGCAAATATTCATATAAATTACTTTAACAACTTTCAATAGCAATTTATTCAACACTAATCAAATAAACATAACTCATCAACAACTATTTTAATAAATACTTTATAACTTTTAAAATCAAATATATATATATATCAATCATATTATTAAAAAGGAATCGAGTAGTCGTATATGTATTTGGAATAAACATATGGAAGAAACTTCTATGGGCTTATTGTTTAGGATTTAATAGCAACTAGGAAATTCAAATGGAAGGAAATTTTCATACAAGGTGGTTTAACAATAATATGGTTTTCAATTTCAAAATCTCAATAGATAAAAGCATAGTGATTACTCACTTTTCTCACTATATCTTCTAGTTTGGTTCAACCCATCTCCATTTGGACTCAAATTATCTTTCCTTAACTCAATTCTGCCTATACATAAAACTCCAATTCATATATCAATGACAATTCAATCCTTTATTTGTTATTCTTATAATCCATTCATCAAATCTTTATCAATTAAATCCTCTATGACTTATTCTTATATATTTCCTATGATTTTAACGAAAATTCAGCATCATTTCCCCTAAAATTGGACTTATCCACCTCAAAATCAACAATCTCAATTCAACAAGTATCATAATTCAATTGTCCGACCCGAACCACCAATACATCAAATAATCCCATCCACTATCTTGCTCACAACTTAATTTCATTTTAAACAACTTTTATACAATTAATAACGATTTTTATTTATCAACTTAACACTAAAAATAACTAAACATAAACAATCTAATAATTTTTTGAGCATTTAAACATTGGAATTAATCTAATGAAAAAGCGTTCTAGGCTCATCGAAATCGAATTCTCAAAATCTAGCTTTGGAATCGAATCGTACGTGTGAAGAATGACTCGCTGGAGGTCTCTGTCACTAGCTACACATAGGGCCATGCACTGATGATGCGTCATCGCTGGAGGTGGTGGACAGAAACATGGTTGATGTCTGCTTGCTTGCCTCGATGCTAGGAACATGGATATGCTCTTCACTCACCACTACGCTCCTCCGTTCTACCGAAAAATGCCTTAGAAAGTTTGGTGGTTCAATTTTTGATCTCCTCCTCTGATCATCCCTAGCCAATGATTCAGCTAACAACTTGGATAAGGCCATTCCATAGCCACTAGAACTGCCCTTATCTATTGCTAGAATCGCCAGAAATCAAGCTTTGAATTTTCGACATCGGTGAAGCTTAGTCTTGGGCATACGCCACCATCCGTCACTCCTTCTCATCACTGCTGGTTCCATTGTAATCATCAGACATTAGGCTTCCATTTGGCATAGGCCATGCAGCCTACTATAGGTTAGTGGCTGTCCGACAGTGTCTCTATTTTTCTCTGCTGCTTCGTCTCCTTCTTCTCTTTCCCGACTCTGCCTTCTGTTTCTTTTTTTTTTCTTTTCTTCTTTTTTTCATATGCATATACATATATAATTTCTTTTTCCTCATATTACATACATAAATGCTTAAAAATTTATGCAAATATTCTATAATTATCATTACAATCTTTATCATTATTATTATTATTATTATTACCCATAAAAATTACATTTTTATTTCACAATACTTTCAAAATTAAAACAATTAAATCTAAATGAAAATATTTTCTTAAATTATATTTTATTTTATTTCTTAAAATATTTTCATTCCTTAACTTATCAAAAAATAATCATTTTTCTTATTAAAATGAAAATTTATAAATTACGAAAAATCGGGTTGTTACATTCTACTCTCTTAAAGAAAATTCATCCCCAAATTTTAAAAAACAAAGAGTTCACTTTAGCAAACTTGAGTAACTATATCATTTACATTATGATTCTTGCCAAAAGAATTCTAATCACTTTCATTTATTTCAATTCATTGCCTATTAACTTCATTGCTTATCATTAACTATCTACTATTCCTCTTCCATATATCTTCTTCAAATTACATATCTTGTTTCTTTAAGCCTCATGACCAATCTTTAACTCTTATCCTATTCTACCATATATTTATGCACATCTCCTTTTTGATCTTGCCTAATCTCTTTTACTAATCATCAACCTTCATAATAACAATTAATCTACAACTTCAAAAATTACCAAGAAACATTTATACATCCTTTATATCTCTTTGATTTCTAATTTCACCTCAATTTAATTGCAATCTTAAATATACCTCTTCTCATAGTCTTATTAATACCTAAATCACATATTAACAATTGAATCTTAACTTCTATTATGCCAATTATTATACTTTTAATATACACATACACTTATGGCCTTTACTAATTCTGAATAACTTTAAATTTATAATTCTATAACCATAGTCTTTATATAATTGGGATTTACTTCATTCTTATACTGTCATTTAACAAATTTTTTTTCTTATGCATTACCTTTTATATATATATCCGTTACACTTATATATGCTCATCTCTAAACAACAATTATCTCAACTCACCTTAAATATCTTATTAACAACTAATCTATGCATCACATCAATAAAGAATCATACTTTCACTACGTCTCCATAGTTCTAATTCAACTCCTTATAATCACATAAAATTTTTACCCAATATTCATATTATTAAATTTACTATCATATTAATTAACTTAATCATTCCAAAATACAATCTTCACATTATCTCCAAAATAACTTCTACCTTTCAATATCACATACATCTTTTTATCAAGACCACATCAAATATCACAAGAATATTCAAATTATTAAATCACAGAAATCTATTAATGCAATCTATCATTTCATTCCTAAAACACCATTTATTTATACTCCACAGTCCATATCTAATCTTATCTTAACTATCTCAACTCTAAACACATCAAGTAATATAATTGACCTATCAAAATAAAGCAAACATACTTAAATACATGGCCACAATAAACACACACAATCACATTAAGAAAACATAATAAGTGTATATTTGAATTCATTGGAGGTAGAACAACTCTATCGGGATGATCTTGTCTGAGTCATAATTGAGGAGGCATCGCGGCATAAGCGAATAACATGTAAGGTTCAAATCAAACCACAACAAGTTTCTAGCTGATACTTAGAGAAATTAGAACATCAACATCAACATTAAAGAATCCTATGCTCCGTAGTTTACTTAGTATAATACACTCTTAACTTATCAAAGCCTATCTCATCTTATATACTAAACCTCTATTTTTGCTCTGATACCACCTTTGTCATATCCCACTCTTGGGATGGATGGACCTAGGGCATGGGTGGCCATAAAGGCAGCGAAAACTCGTAAAACCCTTCTACCTACTATCAAAACCATAAAGCACCAAGCAAACTAAACTCCAAATATCACATCAATATTGCCTAAGATTTCAACCTGAATCACATCACCATCTCATAGTACAATTCTATGCATTCCTTCTTATTGATCATCATTGACATTTATCGATTAATTCATACATATTTCTCATCCTTACATAAATAAAATTGCATTACATATTAATACAACTAGAACATCAATTTCTATGGAGCAACTAACTATAACAAACATATACTTGCATACAAATAACATACAGCATCTTCAAAGAAACTTCTACGCTAACATATATACCATCTTCAAGCAAAACTCATACTTCAACGCAAACTGATCACTCTTAAATTTCCTATAGAAAAAATTGGGAAAAAAGGGAGTGAGTTTATGACTCAATGAGTAAAAAATATACAACAATAGATCACATAGCTCGGTGTTCAAGGTTTATTAACAAGGAGAACATTTGACTGACTTATTTATATACAAACATATTAGTTAATAGAGAAGATGAATACAATGATTATCAATAATATATTTAAATCTTTATACTGAATAGCATATAATGTATATTATTCTTAAAATTAATTATTGAATATCAATAGCTCATTATACTTTTAAAAGTTAAGTCTCTATAATAAATACTTTAGTAAATTTGTAAATTATCATTTAAATAAAAATAATTTGCAATTTCACTTCAAAACAAATTCAGTAACTAACTATAGTTTCAAATATACTTTCAAATAAATAATAACATATTTCAAATAAGATTTCATATAACTAACAATACATTTTAAATACTTTCTTTAAATAACTAATAACTTGAAATTTGATTCAAATAAAATTGTAAATACAACTTATGAAATACGTTTCAAAACTTCTTTTATTTCATAATCATCATACTTTCTTATAAACACTACTATAACGTCAGCTCTTCTTGCGGAGCATTTTCCATACATCTTGTACTTTCTTGTAAAACATCATTCATAAAACACTATCCTATCATATCATATAATTAGTAGAGATCAGGTCTACAATAGTTAGATGTAAATTTGATCCATACATCTTATCATAATCACATTATTGGCAGAGGCTCTTCTTGCGGAGCAATACCATACTTCTCATGCCTGCAGCTAGGATCATACCTCCTCCTAGTTGGAGTCATTATAGTGTATACTGCCTAGTGTTCCCCACACCGGATAAGGAGATCTCTGCTTGAAAATTAGAAAACCAAATAAAAGTAACTTTAATAAACATATAACAATGCACTAGCATATAACTTCCCATACAGAGAAAATAATTAAATATTACATCTTTTATAAGAAAATTTAACAAATTTAAATGCTCACACAGAAGATTGTAAATATTCATATAAATTACTTCTTTCAACAGCACTTTATTCAACACTAATCAAATAAACATAACTCATCAATAACTATTTTAATAAATACTTTATAACTTTTAAAATCAAATAAACATGTACACACACACACACACACACATATATATATAGATATATATATGTATTATATATATACACACACACACATATATATATATGTGTGTGTGTGTGTGTGTGTGTGTGTATATATACACACACACACACACACATATATATATATGTGTGTGTGTGTATATATATATATTATACATATGTGTGTGTGTGTATACACACACACACACACACACACACACACACATATATATATATACACACACGTGTATGTATATATATATATATATATATATATATATATATATATATATACACCATACTTCTTATGCCAGGCGGGCCAAGGCAAGCAGTTACGATCATACCTCCTCCTAGCTGGAGTCATTACAGTGTATACTGCTTGGTATTCCCCACACCGGATATGGGGATCTCTGCCTGAAAATTTGAAAATCAAGTAAAAGTAACTTTAATAAACATATAACAACGCACTAGCATATAACTTCCCATATAGAGAAAATAATTAAATATCACATCTTTTATACGAAAATTTAACAAATGTAAATGCTTACACAGAAAACTATAAATATTCATATAAATTACTTTAACAGCTTTCAATAGCACTTTATTCAACATTAATGAAATCAACATAATTCATCAATAACTATTTTAATAAATACTTTATAACTTTTAAAATCAAATAAATGTGTATACACACACACACACACACAAATACAAAAATATAAAGATAAAAATTAGATCATAATCTCTATTAATATTGCTAATATTATAAAACTATCTCCGGCAATGGCGCCAAAAACTTGATGTGTCAAATGCACACTAATAAAATGCAAGTGCACAGGTCGTTATCAAGTAATAAAGTAGTGAATATATGAGTATCGTCTCCACGAGGATAGTGTATAAGTACTAGCATAAACTTTGATTATTGTCTAGTTGATCAAGATGTAAATTGATTAAAATAAGCTAAATTAACTAAGCTAATAAAAGAAAGCAAGTAAATGATATTGATGGAAATAATCTAGGCAAAGCTAATCTAGATATAAATCCCCCTAGTTTCTCATGTACATCAAATAATGGATTGAATTGGACTGTCACTAAATTAGATAAAAACCTTTCTCAAGTGATTAAATCCCTAACTTCCTAAGTATTATAAGGGAATCTCTTCTCAACCTATTATCAAATAGGAGCAGTATTAACTTCAAGAGATTAACATCTAAAGAAGTCTTGTAGGTCTATCTCTAGCACCCCAATCAACTCTCTATTCCCATGAGTGATCTATCTATATCAGGGTATTTCTACTCATCCAACATAGAAACAATATCCAATCAACAAGCTAGCAATTGTTAATTAGAATAATAAGATTAATCATGAAAACAAAACAACCAAAGATGAATTGATTAAAGTTCATATCCTTCAATCTATACAATCAAAACTAGGATTCATTACAAATATAATTAGTCCATATTAAAATTGAAGAACAAAGATGTAGAAAATAAAAGAGGAAGAAATCTCAAACAGATCTTGAAGATGTTCTTTGAAATCTTCTCTTCAATCTTCCACATCCACTTGTATCTTGGTCTTTGATTTGATTAAATCATCAATATCTCTAGTCTTCAAGCCTTTCCCATGACTCTAGGGCTTGGCCAACCCTCTTAAATCTCTATTTTTGCTTTATGGCAGCCCCCCTTAAAATGCTATCTGATTTGATTTATATTGTTGAATTTTAACCTCCCACCACTAAGGTTCCAGTGGTGGCTACGACGACAAAGGCCCACGGGTGAAACCTCAGTGGTGGCTTCACCTATGGGAGGCTACTAGATTTTTTTTTCTAATTTGCTCTTATCACATGGGTGGAATCTCAGGTGGGATTTCAGTGGTGTCTGTCCCATGGGTGAAATCTCAGTGGTGGCTCCACCCGTGTCTTCCTATCTTTTTCTAAAAGTTTAGCATTTTGGCTTGGATCTTTCACCATTCTGAGTTACATTTGATTCATGGCATCATTTGGCACTAGAATAACTAAAAGAACTCTAGAAAAGCACTAAACAAACAAATCAAACTCAATTTAAGGATAAAATATTATTAAAAACAAGGGGTAAAGTGTAGTCGATTAAGTGTTTATCAAATTCCTCCATACTTGAGTATTTGCATGTCCTCAAGCAAATTAAATTGTAACAACAGTAAGAGATAAAACCTACCATCTCTAGTCAAAGAAATTCAAAAAGATTTACAACAACTTGAAATCTGCAAGGCTCAAACATGGGAGCCAAATCAAGAAATCTCTAAAATAAATCTCAAAAATCTAAAACCTAAATTCTAAAGTTACAGGTTTGAGCAAATAATTCCACAGAAACAAAAGTTCAAACAAATTAGATTTATAAGGATTTTTCCCATAGGTGCTTGAGTACTCACTCAACTTTTCATTGATTGTATAGTTCAATTCATGTTTTCTTTTTATTTAACTAAGCAGCCTAACTTGTTTGAATTGTCATCGTAGCCTTTTTACGTGAATGCAAACACTTGTGGTGCTGGCCTCTAGTTACTCAACTAGAATCACAGATTTAAATGGCTACTAGAATGATTCATATTCTCAATCCCTTGTATTTCAAGAGTCAAGAATAGCGGAATATGTAAACATTTTCAAAGCTCCTTTGCATAATCTTATATATATATATATATATATATATATATATATATATATATATATATATATATATATATATATATATATATATATATATATATATATATATATATATATATATATATATATATATATATATATATATATATATATATATATATATACTTATTTCTTTTTTTTTTTTAAGAAAAATAGTCAAGTCACCTAAGGTATTAAGGATTTCTACTAAACTAGAACAAAAGTAATAGTGGAACAAAATAGGCTCAAAAAGTGTAACTAAAGTTTCAAATTTCAAGCAAAAAGATTTGCAAAAATTTAATTTCCTAATCATGACCACCACATTCAATCCACACTGCAACAAGTCATTGTCATAGCAAAATTAGACCAATTTATCACTAGAGAGAGTTAATTTTAAATCAAACTATTGCCACAACTCAACTCACTTAAATGCAAGATTCATAAAAGATAGGGCACAATAATATACCTCTTCCCCACACTTAAGTAACACATTGTCCCCAATGTGTTAGAAATAAGGAAAATGAAAAAGTAAAAGAGAGAAGTAATTGCCCTGAATGATGAACCATATGAATCATTCTGGTGCTCCTTCCAGTGAGAATGTGCCATGATCAATGTTTCTGCATAGAGAAAAATTGAACTACAACCAAAGTAAGATCTATTCAAAGTAAAATAAAAACAAAAGAAAACAAAAAGAAAATAAAAATAAAAACTAAAATAGACCATCAATGGGTTGCCTCTTATTCAGCGCTTCTTTAACGTCATATTAGCTAGATGTTATTGTTATTCATCTTCCACCAATGGCTCGGAGGTTTCTTTGCGCTGTCCACCTCTATAAAATAAGATAAAGAAGAATATGCAAAGGTTGTAGCCTATGCATAGCCTTCTTGCAGCAATAATAATTATTTTTTATTCTTCGTGGCGTGCAAACCTGAGCTTGTAAGGTTCAGAACCAACATCAAACAATCTTACCCACGGACTAGAT